>JAEBDU010014555.1:0-16700 GCA_016802625.1 Heliconius numata
TTTTTTTTTATTTTAATCTTGTTTACGTCACAGTTTTTTAAGAGATTAAATGTTATTTAGTAAAAGTCCTAATCTTAAAATTTATTATCCAATGTTCACATAAATAAATATTTTTTAAATAAACCAAATGATAAAGTAAATGAAAATCCAATAATATGATTACAATGATCAATTATATACATTTTTCGATATTCAAATAATATTTCTTATGAAAGAAATGGATTTATAGTTTTATTAACCTAATGAGTATATATTGAAGTTACAAACTGTTTATTTTTTATATTTAAATTCACAAGATATTCGTTACATCACTAGTAAAAATAGTATATACGAAGCGTAATAATAAAAATAAATGTTCTTTATTGCACTATAAATAAAATAAACAAAGAAAATTAAGTTATAGAAATGAGGTCAACAAAGTTGGACTTATCTCCACTGACCACCCGGCCCCCCTCTCTTCCCTTTCTACGCATTAGAACTGAGGCAAATCATTTTTGGGAACATTAATAATAGGTAATTTTTTCTTGAATTCGTCGATATCCATGATAAAGTTCCTTTTGTCTTCTTTTGGATCCCCGGAATTAGTTGCGTTTAAGTAATGGAGTTTCAAACTCTTTGGTGCTGTTTCTTCTGCTGTTTCATTTTTGGGCTTGTTTCCAACAATCTGAATTAAAAAACAAATAAAAAACATCAACTTCACGCTATATCCCACACACAGCAGGCTATGCAGAGGGTACCTAGTGTTAAGGAACTCTCCGTTCCACACTTTCCACACACGTCGAGTGGCAACGCCGCGCTTTGCCTCGACACCAGAGCGAAGAAGTGAAAATATAAATGTAAATAAATACTTCATCTCCTCGAGTGGGGATCGAACCCACAACCAGCCGATTTTACAGTCAAACTTTGTGCCTTTGCATCACGACTGACGTGCCTTTGTGCCTCTCCTCGAATTAAAAAATTATAGAAAAATTAAATATTTCTAGTGACCATCGAGACACAGTATGTATTTGTAAGCTTACTCTAATAAAGACACAAACCACGGCGTTGAGTTGCGCCACTCATCATACAATTTTTCTAAAATTTAGCGGAAAACATGGAAATTGGAGGATTTATATACATTTGTATTGCTCAACAATAACAAACTTTTGAAAACATGCAATGTAAGTGTAGGTACTAAATTAAATAGCTAAGCGTACAGTTTAGTAATCAATGTAAGTAACAGTGGCGTAGCTAGGGTATTTGCTGCCCGGTGCGGCTTAGGGGACTTGATATCCCTTTCCTGATGATGAGTTCTAAAAAAAAAAACAAAGTGACCGTCGACTTTGATGCCCCTTTCCTTTTGATGCCCGGTGCGGCTTAGAGGACTTGATGCCCTTTACAATGATCAAAAGTCTAAAAAAACGAACAAAAAACAAACTAATCGTCGACTTTATGCCCCTTTTCCTTTTGATGCCCGGTGCGACCGCATCGGTCGCACCCCCTAGCTACGCCACTGGTAAGTAATTGTTTTGAGGAGTATATGTCACCGTAAGATTACAAAAACCGTTAGTTCATAATTTTTTTCATTTATGAAAGCGTTATTTTCATTTTTTTAGAATCGTCACACATTTTTTATTAGAACAATTACTTAATAATGAAAAAAAAAGGAGTTTAATTATTACCTGAATAGAAAGTTTCTTAAACAACGTCTTGTTACCGGAGGCGAAGTGTTGTTCGATCCAATTATTGATGTCTGCAATTTTCAGTCGATGTACCGCCTCAGCCTATAATAATATAAGCACAATAAATAAACTCTTCGACAAAAATAATTAAATATTTTTAATAAATACAAAATATGGCCATATTTTTAATTAATTAAAAATATGTCTGTAGCACAGTTCTATAAATTACAAAATATAGAAACCCCGATACTAAACTTCAAACGAATGAATATAGTCTATCATGGTTGTGAAACAAAATAAAAACTAGATCAAAATCGCATCATCCGTTTGGGAGTTACAGACGGACAGATAAACACAAACACGTCAAACTTTTATAACACCCCTTTGTATGCGTCGGGGGTTAAAAATTAAATGCTATATCTAATACTATTAAATAATAAAAAAGATGCGGCAACAGTTGTGATGTATAATTATGTATGTTTTACTAACTTAGTTTTAACAATATAGTAAAAGTATAGGTAAGTAAGTAAGTTATCAAAGTGATGAAAATAATATAATTACCTCAGAATAGAGCCTTTGGAACTGATACTCCTGACTTTCGATCTCACTCCAATATCTTTCAAACTGTAAATTTTATCACAATTTATATTTTATGCAAATAAATAAATTTATAATAATTCTTCCAAAAATAAGTTATTTTTTTATCTGTTGTAATAAAACTTATATGTCATATTATTAGTTACATTGGCTTGCCTAACAAAACAAAAAAGTGAAGATCAATATACTTATTCTTTATTGAATAAGGGCGGGCACTTTTCATTCGTTAAGTTATATAAATATCAGTTATAAGATCATCAAATAAACTAATACTTAGTGTGAAGTAAAGATCTCAAACGTTTATACGAGTATGATTTGTTATAAGCTGATAAAAAATGACATAATATAATAATAAAAATTCTCAATGACCAGACAATTTTATTAACCAAAACAATTGTGACTGTAAACGCAATAAGTTGTAGGTCCGATGTCCATTTGAGGATATGCAATATTTAATATTTTCAAAGCAAAGCGCGGTGTTATTTCCGCCACTCAACACACAACGCCTCCAGAATTCGGCGGAAAATGGAATGGAGAACCCTGCCTGCCGTGTGCAAGATACAGGGTGCCCCTAAAACTGTATAATAACAACAAAATTCACATTGCCAATACAAGATAAGGTTAACAAATAAAAAGATACAAAGCAAAACAATGACCTCGTCCTTTAGTTCGTTATCAGCATTATATTTCTGTTGCTCGACCGCGCGCCGCACGGGAGCGAGCGCCTTCTCTCCGCCCAGACGCGTGTCCCCGGCAAACTTCTGTAGAAACGCCTCTATACGTTGATCTACGTACGACACGCTGTATGGAAATTGTATATAATATTATTTTAATTGTTTGTACAGTCGACGATATCCTCCTGAAACCTCCCGGAAGTTAGGTTTCCATTTTCACATTCATTCCAGAAAAAAACAAGGGTTCCGTAAAATAAATGGAACTCGAGCTTTTTCTCAAATTCAATATTAGCTAGCCAGAGCCCTTTCATCTGATATCTCACTTGAATTAGCGGCTTTAATATCAAATTTTGCTATGGATATAGTTATATCCTAAAAAACTATACATTTGTAACTATACATTTGTAGTTATAAATGTACAGTTTTCAGATTTTTTCCTGAACTAGTACTACGTGTAGATGCTAGCTGCCAAATTTTATAATTCTAGGGTCTCTAGAAAGTACCCTAGTAATTTTGATTCCCTTTGTAATTTAGAAATACGCGTTTTTGCGGTATAAATGGCCATATTTTTTATTAAGTAAATGTAAAAATACGATTTTTTCAAGAAATCATGGGGCCGTAGATCTGAATGTATGGTTTGAATTTCAACTCGATATCCAAGTGTTCCTGAGATAAAGACGCTTGATAGACAGGCAGATAGACAAGCGGAAAACAAAGTAATCTTAAAAGCGTTACTTTTTTCCTCAAAAGATACGGAACCCTAATTAACAGTAAGAAAAACCTTTAAGTCAAATCTGCCCATACCCATCTACAGCTAACTTCAGTGCGAACACGACCGAGTCAACTATCTACTACGGTAATCGGGACCGGTACTAAAAAATAAAATGTGCTGACAAGGACATACCTAAACTTATCCACTTCCGTGATGACAGTAACAGAAAAGCCCAGAACACCAAAATTGTATTTGATGGTATTGAACACGCGGTAGCCGAGCTGCTCTTTAGTACGGAGCGTGTCGAACACTGGTTCCTCCATAAGCGTCTATATTCGTAAATAGAGAAAGAATTTAGTAATTAGAGAAGAAATTCTAACTTTTCATATTTATTATATAAGTAAGTCCTCGAAAATACTTTAAAACTTTTCTCATATTTAAAAAAACTAAAGAGGTAGTAACAATTAGACTACAAATGGACTCAGTGATCTTTTATGTAAATGCTTGTTTTCATGTGTAGATGTGTGATCACATGTGTCGACATGTGACTTCACGTAAGGATGTATGATCACATATGTGGATTTGAGTGGCAACTCAACTTGTAGATGTGTGATCTTATATGTGGACGTGTGACCTTATGTGTGAATGTACGCTCTGGTGTGAATGCGTGGATGTGTAATATCATGTGTGGATGTAACCGCATGTGTGAATATGTGACTTCATTTGTGCATGTGTGATTACGTGTGTATGTACGATGACTTGATTGGATGCGTTATCTACAAGACACAAGGACGAATTTGGTGTACGAGTATATATTTTATTCAAGTTTGGTAATTTAATAAAATATTTTTTTAACTAATATGCTTTTTAATCTTTAACATTTCTGTGGTTTTATTTATCATCCCCTTATCAATTAATTTATTATCTATGATTCGAATCTTATCACGTACCATTTACCAATATTAATCTACAAAAATCTATTTAAACAAATATAATATTGAAAAAGTCCTATATACTGTTGATTATCTTTTCTGTTGAATATTTTTTCAGTCAAACAGAAATAATAAAGAGTGAAAAACCCAGTCAATGGGTCATTGAAACGATTAGCGTAATATTATATGGCTTACAGCCAAAAAATAGATAATCCAACGCAAATATATTTATTCAATTGCAATCATTGTGTAGTTTCTGAGATAAGCGCGTTTAACCAAATTCTTCAACCTTATTATATTAATAAAGATATAATGCAACTTATGAATAATAAAATTAAACTAATTTATATTTAAAAACATCAAAATACATACCATAATAACCTCCAAAGTCGCCGTATCTTTAGGACTAGCTACCTCAGCCTGGTAGTAATTTGTCACTATACTACTAGTAGATGAGGGGTTAAAACTCTCCACTCGAACACGCTTCTCTCCTGATGGCAACTTGTGTACCCTTATCTGTTTCGATAAAATAATAATTTTAGAAAAAAATATAATAACATTGAACCTAGATTTCCGTCTACTTATATGGACCCACCGTTGACTAAAGCCATTATTTTAAGATAGCATCGAGCTATAAGGCTGAAATTATTATCAAATTAAATGTAGGATATTTAGTTCCCAGGGGTCTGGTCTTCATGGGGGAATTTCGTCAAGAAGGCAAAATTTACAGCACAAATAAATACTAGTTTTAATACTCGTTTTCGATTTTTTTTTACTCTTAAAAAAGTTTCGCAGTGATTTAGCAAGTTTTAATTAAAATGCTGCAATAACACGATTGTGGGTTCGATCCTCACTCGGGGGATATATTGTATTTTAATTATATACAACAGAGTGACTCAACAACACTTCAAGCAGTTTTTATCTGTTTTACAGCAAAAATATATAATAAATTATTATTTACCTCAGGCATTTCCTTTTTAGGCAGTGGCTTCCAGTTTATGGTTTTATACACATTTTCAGAAATCGTGATAGCTTCGTTCCAGGCGAGGTTGCCTTGTACAAGTACCTTAAAAAGTATTTTTTACTTTTAAATAATAAATTAAGTAATAATAAATTTAGACGTAATAAATTAAGTAATAATAAATATCACTTAATTTATTACGATACGATACAAATAGCAACTTTTTGCTTATTTATAATAATTGGACATGAATCATTAAATAAAGAAATAACTTTTTTACATCTTAGTGAATAGGAACGTTGAGTTCTAAGGGGCTCAGCGGCACAGCGTTCGACTGTAAACGTTACCGTTAACGGGTTCGATTCCCACTCGTGGAAGTAAACTACTTTCATTTCCTTGTTCTGATCACAAGATATGCAATGTCCCGAAAATTGAGTAGTCAGTGGAATGTTTTAACACAATGTTGCCTTTGCCTTATTACACGCGAGATACGGCGTGAAGTTAAAATATTTTTTTTGTCGTTAACGTCGCGTTACCGTCACACCTTTGTGCCATGACGGCCTTTGTAATTATTACAAAAAATAATAATTACATATCTTTTTAATTCAAATTGTAATATCTACATATAGTCATGATATTCTTACTTGCAAATACATTTTCCCTAACAACTTGTCAGTGTATTCTTTCAATTCGCAATACGTAATATTTTGTATGATGGCGTAGGTGTCTCTCGCAGATATATAGGGCTCCAGAATAACATCCCTCCGGACATCACTGTAACAAGTATTTATTTTATTTTATATAATAGTTTAAATTGTATTCGCTTGGGTATTTGTTTTGTTTTCTACAAAAAGTTCTAGTGGCCAAGTTTAAGATTGTAGCTTAACAGGAAATATAACTTACAAAAGCTGAAAAATTTAAGTTTGCGTCCGCATTGTGCAGTTTAAGGATTTTTGGACTTCGTGCCAAATTGTACAATTCTAGCTTCTAAATAATGTAATTTCTATTCTACTTTTTTTATTTCTGGGAAAATTTTACACAAAATAGCATAAACTCTCGTATCTCAAGGATACTCAAGGATATTTGTAAGGATTCCGTTTTCTTTATTATAAGTGTCATATTGTAACAGTATGTACTCGTATCTTGGATATAAGTTGAACATATAAATAACATAGTTAATACAATACAATCTATATATTTTTCATATTATAATAATCTTGACTAGTTCATGTATTGATGTCCTGAGTGTCGCAACAGTCATCTCATACATATAAGGCAGTCGGAACGTAGTCGAGTTGAATTCTTAAGTACATTTTCAATACAATTTACGTTTTTTAAAAAAAATTATTAGTACCATTTAACAATACATAAAAAGTTAAACTGTGTCCTGCAAAACTGTTTGTGAGTCTCTTTACTTATAATTTACGCATGCCATACTCATTATCGACTAATTTTAATAAATTAGTTGTAGTAGCTTATTTGCTTTACTAAGTAACAAAGTGAATTTAAGTGGGTAAGCTGGAATTATGTATGACAAGTTTAGCTCATGTCTTTTGTTCATGTCTGTTTAGCTAATATTATTGGGAACTTATTATTAAATATGTAACGTAAATAAAATACTAAGGAGCACTAACAAACGGAACCAAAAAAACAAAAGCTATCACACTCAAACATACTTATCCAGATTCTGCGGGTCGAGGAGGTAGTTGTAGTAGCCGCGTGCGCGATCCTGGCGCACCGCCTCGAAGAGCTGCGGCGTGAGGCGTGAGGTGAGGTTCATCTCGCGCGACACCAGCTCCACCAGCAGCTGCGGGCAGGTGGGTGGGGGATGAGGTGAGGATCGAACCCACAGCCACATGCTAGTGTGGGGGCATTCGAGGGGATCTGGTGGCGTAATGATGTGACAATCGAACCCATGACCAAATTCTAGTGTAGGGAGGGATATTCGAGGAGATCCGATGTCGTACCTTTCCATTTTAAAATGCTACGACAGTTGAAATAATAGTATGACAATTAGGGAAAGCTAAATTTTATATTAATACATTTTCAGCATTATTATTACAATAATAATAACGCAATGAGTTTTTTTAACCGACTTCTGTGAGAAAAAAAAAATTCGACTTTATTTTTTGTTTGTTACCTCTGAACTTTTATCTGGGTGAACCGATTTAGCCAATTAATTTTGGCCAATTTTCACCCGCCTAACAAACTACGATGATTTTCTTATCAGAAAGGGTACACTTCAAGTGTAGGTTACTGAGAGTTTGGTTAGGTTCTGTTTATTATTTAAACTGGTCCATACTTATATTAAAAATATTTAAAAGAAAAGTGTTAAAAAAGTTTATATTTACATGTAGATTCTGGCTGTAACCGTTCACTTTCAAGGTCAATCCTTTGTCAGAAACAGAAAACGAATATGATAAGTCCGCTACAGTCGCCGGGTACACTTCTTCCTGTTACAATTGAAAAAACAAAACAAAATTATTTCTATAGACAGTTTCACAATATAGTTTCCGTTCCGTAAAATTGCAACATGCAGTGTGACTCAAAATAAATTAATAAAGTTATTATCTAATAAAAAACTGACAAAAATATAGTTCAGTTTCTCGATATATAGCACATATGGATGTGTTGAGTAACGGATCTCAACGCTGCGGTTTGTCTTAGTACCGAAGGAAATGAAAATAACAGGTTCACCTCGAGATAACTTGGATAAATAATATACGAACAACAATTCTAAAAGAAATATAATTCTTTTTTTTTTTCAGCTACACGCTGTATACCGCACACAGCAGGCTACCCTGCTTTTGGAGGGTAGCCTGGCAGGGGAAACCTAGTGTTAAGATACTCTGTTCCCCACTTTCTGCCGAATTCTGGAGTGGCTGAACTCAATGCCGCGCTTTGCCCCGACACCAGAGCGAAGATAAATATTTCACTTCCTCGAGTGGGGATCGAATCCACAAATATAATAATATAAATCTTTTGTTAAGGAATATTAACCTAAGACAAACCATCGACATTTTTTGCAATGCCTAATTATTATTAATTAATATTGTTAGTACGCATGAGATAATAAAATTAAAAAAAAGACAGTTTCCTCGGAAATAAAGAATAATAGATTTAAGAAAAACAATATATATACCTTGAGTCCTTGTTGGAATACATCAGACCAAAGGTCGAGGAGACAAGCGCTGGAACATGTCAAATAATTAAAATTTCAAGTTAATTAGAGGCCAGTGGTACAGGGGCACAATGTGTGACTGTAATACCGACTGGTTGTGGGTTCGATCCCCACTCGCAATACCTCAAGAAGAAAGAAGGAAGAAAGTGGAGAACGGAGTGTCTTTACACTAGGTTTCGTCTGCCTACCCTGCTGTGGGATATAGCGTGAAGGTGATTTTTTTTTCTATTATTTCAAAATCAAATTGTACACATATTTTAATATGATAAATTAATATATAATTATGTTAATTAAAAAAAACTTACTCTCGTGGCGATAGTATGCTGAGCGGAGTAAGGAAGTAGAAATACAATAAAGCCATGGGGAGCCGATACTTGAAGTCTGGTTTGTACCACACCTCCATGGTGCTATTCTTACGTAGTAAATTTGGTTGATCCAATCTGCAAAGAAAAATATTAGATAATCTTCTTGATTACAGTGCGATCGACAAGTCCTGGTCGCCCGGAAGTTAGCTGAAGATAATTGAGAAGATTTCGGCCACTCAACCCGTAATGTCTAGAAAATTGAGTGGAAAGTGGAAAATTGAGTGTCTTAACACTAAGTATAGAATGAGGGCATTCTACCTGCTATACGCGAAATACAGTGTGTAGATAAGAAAAGACAAATATACTCGTATTACGATTTGTTAAAACTATAAATACATACCTAAAATTTTTAACCGTCGCCATCAAATCACCTTTAGAGAATACTTTAGTCATTTTCTTGCTTTTAGACACTTTCTTGTGAATATCTCTATCGGTACTATTATATAAATCAATGCCGAGTCTCTTCGCTTCCTCTAGGTACGCGGGCGCGGGCGGTTCGAGGTCGAAATTATTTGTAATGTATATATTTTTATCGGGCAAATGAAATTCTTTGTATGGTTTCACATTCAGCCATCTATTTAACCAGGGTTTTGGTTTTTCTGTAAGAAAAAAATATACAGGGTGGAATTGTTAGCACCACTTTAAATGAAACCACAGTTTTAACTACTCTATAAAAGCCTAATATAATTCGGAAAAAAAATAATACCCAAAAATGAAAAAGTTATTTTTTCAAACAAAATAAATAATAAAATTATCGTTTTAAAATAAAACATCATTTGTAAAGTACAACATAAACACACACACACTTACCTGTCAAAGCGGCAACGTCGCACACGTATGTGTGCGTCACACGAAATACAGGTATGGATAAAAATCGTGAAATGAAAAAAAAAATCCTACGTCCAAACTGTTGAGGTACCTTGATTCATTTTTTTAATTTTGGGATTGAAATATTTTACCCTATATGCAGTTTCAGTAAAAGGAGCGCTGACTCTTCCACCCTGTATATATAACTTAGCTTAGCTTCACACTTTACCCCTAGTGGGGTGGGGTCAGAGAGGACGGCGCGCCAAACGGTACGGTCTCTACATCTTTCGCCTCGTTCACACTCAACATCCTCTTCATACATGCTCACCATGAAGTCCTCATGCTTTTAACGTGGCACTCCTCCAGTATCTTTGATACTATTTTCGAAGGTCAACCGAGGTCTCCCTCTACCTCTCTTTCCACTCACTGCTCTGTCATTAATCTTTTTTGCCATTCTTTCATCAGTCATTCGTTCGACGTGCCCAAGCCGATTGAGCACGTTCTTCTTCATTCTCGCTAGTACCTGCCAGTCATTGCGGATTCGAACAGCTAAGCTGACTCCGCATATCCTACGAAGAGATCGCATCTCCACAGCATTCATCTTTCTTTCATTCTTCTTCTGTAATACCCACTAAACAATGATATAATAGATCAATAGTTATATAATATTATATATAGTAATATTATAGTAAACGCGACAGGTTGTGCGTTCAATTTACACTTGAAAAAACATTGATATATTGAAAATAGCAAAAGTTGTTTCTGTGCACAAAAATGGTAACAAAACTAAAGTTGCTAATGATATATTTATATATCTACACTATCTACTTTGGCGGCGGCGTTTAGCTGAGTGCGTATGTACAAATCGCCGAATGAAAATCGAACCCATGACCGTCGTGCTTATAATCAGACACTATCCCACATCGTAACAGATAAAGAGGTAAAATGAAATATGTAATAAACACCTATGTTTTTGTATTCAGTGCCGAACCATTTCTCTGTAGCGTTGTATTGTATCGGTTTCGAGTAACTGTCGGCCGTTATGATAACGTTGGCCATGTCCGCCGTCATACCGTCTAGAAGTGATGTTATACCCTATAATATAAAAAAAATATTATTATCCTATAAAAGGTAGTCACCGCACCGCAGGTGCACACAGCAGGGTAGGCAGAGGGAACTTAATGTGAAGACACTCCGTTCCCCACTTTTCGCCAAATTCTGGAAGCGTTGTGTGTTAGAAAAAAAAATATTTAAAAAAATATATAAAAATATTTAAAAAAAAATATAAAAATATTTAAAAGAAAATATTTACCTTGGGATCGAATTTATAATATAATCTATGCCCTGTAATATAATGTTCTGGCGGGAACAAGTGCATGTTTTGCGCCATAGCAGCCACATAGTCTGCAGGCTCTGCTTCCTTTTCGAAACGGAAACTCGTTTCTTCTATTGTCTAAAAATAATTTTATAGTTTATGGTATATGGTACAGAACGATCGACAAGTCGTGACTGCTCTGAAATTAGCTGTAGATGGAGAGATAGATCTAATCAGCTTCACGTTGTCACGGGAAGCATTATTGACTTTTAGCAACGAATTCTGGATTATTTTTAATTTCAAATCATGCTTTAACTCCATCATATAGGAATTATAATTAATTATATAATTTGAATATATTCGGGAAACTAATGAAAAAAAAAAACATAATTTCATTTTTTTTTAAAAAAGGCTCTACGGATTATAAATTATTGTATGTAACGTCTACAAAACATAGCCGTTGCGATTTATGAACACTCCGCGACATATGGCAATGTGTTAAAAAAACTACGAAGTTTTTCTTTCATCAAAAATAAGTAAAACAAACACCTCCCCCCTCTTCTCTATGCTTACGTAATTCTTGAACGGACCTTTGAGGCTATAAAAAATCTCCCAATAAATGTAAAAAGTAGTCATCTACTACTTTTTACATTTATTTACCTACTCTGAATAAGTCAGTATAAAAATAAACCACATTATTATAATTAATTCATAATTATTTTAATTTTCAATATACCTTTAGTTCTTCATAAATTCGTTCTGATGGTCCAATCTGTTTCAACATTTGAATATATGAAAATATAGCTTCAACCACCTGTTAACACAAAAAATTTACATTACATTAATAATAATTAAAAAATATCCTCATTTATTTATAATGAATATATTAAATTGTTCAAATACTTTACTTAAATAATAATTTTTAATTGCATTCTTCGCTTGGTACACCGTTAATAACAATGTCTCAAGGATAAGACGAAATGTGGAACGAAATGTCTTAACACTAGTTTCCCCTTGCCTACAAAAATTATATAGAAATCTTTATAATCATATCCTGGCCAGTCGTGGTTCAGGAGTACAAAGTGTGCTGCAAAATCGACTAGTTGTGGGTTCGATCGCCACTTGAGGAAAGCAACTATTTATTTAAATTTATAAAATATAAATTCATTTCTTCACTCTGGTGTCGAGGCAAAGAGCGGCGTTGAGTTCCGCTACTTAAGACGCAATGCCTCCAGAATTCGGAGGAAAGTGGGGAACGGAGTATTACGACACAATGTACCTTCTGCCTACCCTGCTGTGAGTGGGATAGAGCATGAAGCTGATTTTAATTTTGATTTTTTCATAATTATTTCTTGAATACCCACCTCGTCGACATGATCAAGTCCATTTTTAGTAAGAAAAATTCGTACTGAGAACAGGCTGTACATAGAAGTATATTCTATGCCACTTTCTGAATTACCCGTGATGATACCGAGCGCCCAGCCTCTGAGATAAATAAAAAAACATAATTATAGATATATGTTAATTATATATTGTCGTAAGTCTCAGACACTGTTCCATGCCCCACTTCTATAGTGTTAACAGGTGTTTTGTACCTTAGTAACGTTTTTTTTTAATAAACTTCACTTCTGATTTCTAACTGTACTGATAAATAAACTCGCACCAGGGACAAAATACTTTTATAGCGCCCCCAAGGTGAACAGAATATATTTTTTATATGTATGTTTAAAAAGTTTTGCGGACTATTTGGCGCCCCTTTATGAGCGGAGACGCGATTATTATTATTATTTAAAAAGATGAAAGGTAGATTATTGGTCAAAAGATAAACAAAATTAAAATCCATACAAAATTTCAACAATTCATGTTACAACATGATGTATCTAAAAATATAAATATACATATAGAAGCTAATTTTAACTCACCTATTCTTCAAATAAGAGAGGAGGCCACCGCTTCCCTCGTGTCCCAGTAGAAACGACACGTATTGGTGCGGCTTCGATTCGTATTCGGAAATTAATGATCTCATGCACCATGTTAAAAGTAGCTAGAAGAAAAATAAATTAACTATTTCATATTTTTTATAAAAGTATAAAATAAAAAAGTTGAAAGTTTTAAAAAAATGTTTTATATTCCATTGCAAACATATATCTATATTTTCAAATAGAAAATGTTATCATTTACAATACGGTCAACAAGTCGTGGCGCAGACTTGATTATTGGGATTTGTTTGAGAAGAAAAAAATAATGAAGAGTGAGAAAGAAAATAATCTTTTGATTTTTTCACTTTTGATAATTAATAATTTTGATTATTTCACTCGGAAAGAAAATAATTCTTGAAAAAATATTTCTTGAATTTTACACGAAAATACCACACAAATTCTAGAGCACTAGGTCTTATCACTCTGCTACTTATGTTTAAAGTAACTATTACGCAACCATCATATTTAATCACGTAGGTATGTTCTAAGCCATCTAGTCAAGTTATTTTTTTTATTTACTTATATTTCGAAATAGGTAGAGAGAAACTAGTTTTAGGATATTTGTACCGTTTTCAAGTTTTCACCTTGTGAACTAGGCGGCAATCCCTGCGCCGTTTTTATTCAGTCATTCTTTATATGAGATAATTTGTATTAGTTATTATATACAGGGTGGAAGAGGGAGAAAGAAATTAATCAAGGCACCTCAACAGTTTGGACATAGAATTTTTTTCACGATTTTTATGTATACCTGTATTTCGTGTGACGCACACATACGTATGCGACGTTGCCGCTTTGACAGGTAAGTGTGTGCGTGCTTATGTTACACTTTACAAATGGCGTTTTATTTTAAAACGATAATTTTATTATTTATTTTGTTTGAAAAAATAACTTTTTCATTTTTTGGAAATTATTTTTTTTCTGAATTATATTAGGCTTCTATAGAGTAGTTAAAACTGTGGTTGCATTTAAAGTGGTGTTGACAATTCCTGTATATAAATAAAAAGTTCACACTGTAATACAGTGGTGTACGGTAAATCACAATTATTAATTTACCTCAGTAGTATCGCTAACTGGTTTCACGTAATAAATCTCTTTGAATTGCGGTGTAACCATTTCTGGTTTGAAAGAGAATTTACTGAAGTCATCAGCTGGCAACTTATTAGTAGGTATTTGTCCGAACGTACTCGATACATATTTCTCTAGATCTGCAAGATCCATACGGGCCTGTAAATTATGTAAAATTTAGAATTTTCTTTTTTTGTGTTTTTATATATATGTATTTTAACTAAACACTATAGACACGTGGTCCGTACTTTTTTTAACTTTTTCATAATTATCAGCTAATCAGCAATTTTATATTTATCTGCAACTTAAACTAGGAATCAAAAGATGAAGTAATTTTAATATTCCAATATATTGCGTCGAGAATATACAGGCTGTAACGCGATCGACGGATAAACGGTTGTCCATGGCAAGAGGATTTCAGTACCTATCCATTTCACAGTGGTTCGGCATATATTTGCGAATTATTGGTTTATTGGAAAAAATAGGATTCTAGAAGAAAATTGGCAAATACAGCCCGACTGTTGAGTCTATGCTCGTGATTTTTTTTCTAAATATATCTCAATAATAAACTTTTTGTATAATGTAATATTTCAAAACTACCTGGCTTATAAATTTTGAAAGTGACAATGAAGCAAAAAACGTTTTTAAATAAGATGAATTTTGTCAAAAACTTAACAATGTTTATTGAATACAAATATTGTCTTATTAATGCAGACCGGTAAAAAATTAAAATAGTTGCGCAAATTTTTAAGTCTATGAAACTTTCAGAAATTACTTATTCTATACTAATACTAGTATTTGCCAATTTTATTGAAAAATTAAAATATGTGATTTCTCCAAAAAATCACAAATTCTCAAATATCTGCGAATCACCAAAAATCGGCGAATATGCATAGAGGTAAAATGGGTCTTGTATATTAAAATATAATTTATTGTAAAATCAATTGTATTTTAATATTCGGTTTTCAATAACGTTTTCGCCACTTTTGTAACTATCATAGTATTATTACTTAATAGTCAACTTTACGCAAAAATTCCTGATCAACCTAACATTATTATTCATTTTTAACCCACTCAACCAACCTGTACAGCCACAGTCATTCTATGGGCGCTATAATGACGTTTTCTAAAGTCAACGGCAGCTTTGTGCAATTTGTCATCATCATGAACATCGTCGCGCAAGGTACGTATATTACCCCAAGGAAATGTTCGAGCTGGGTGTCCCTCCGGAAAAAGGGAGGCGATGAGCTGGTTTCTACGGTTTGCATCCACCGGAGAGGCCAATGAAAATTCTATAATAAAAATGTATTAATTTTTTTACCAAATTCACTTGTATACCGCTATAGCCGGTCCTATTGCTTAAACACTACATCACTTTCCGTCGAATTATAGAGATTTTGCTTGTTGAGAGCCGGAACTCTACGCCGCACTTTGTCTTGTTACTAGCGCTGGGAAATAAAAACTCTTTGTTTTTGTAATGTGTATGTATTTGTTAGATAAGTTTTCACTATGAGGGGCAACATGACATAGTGAGTAGAAATATTATTTAATTGTATTATTTATGTGGTGAATTAAATATTATTTAGTTGTGTACTATTTTCAAGACAGAAAAATATATTTAAATAAATATTTTAATATATTTTTTTTCACCTCTAAAAAGTTAATAAATCTTTTATGGGTCTTAGTACACATGTATACAGGGTGGAAGAGGCAGCGCTACTTTTACTGAAACTGCATATAGGGTAAAATATTTCAAACCCAGAACTAAAGAAATTAATTAAGGTACCTCAACAGTTTGGACGCAGGATTTTTTTTTTTCATTTCACGATTTTTATCTATACCTGTATTTCGTGTGACGCATACATACGTGTATGACGTTGCCACTTTGACAGGTAAGTGTGTGCGTGCCTATGTTATACTTTACAAATGGCGTTTTATTTTAAAACGATAATTTTATTATTTATTTTGTTTGAAAAAATAACTTTTTCATTTTTGGGAGTTATTTTTTTTTCCGAATTATATTAGGATTATATATAATAGTTAAAACTGTGGCTTCATTTAAAGTGGTGCTGACAATTCCACTATGTATAATAAAATTCCGCAGTCTATTCTAAGTTGCTTAACCAGTGGTAGCTTTTTTTTAATATGTTTATTCGACGATTCAAAAGTGCTTATTATAGTCTATTTGAATTAAGAATATTTCAATTTTTTTTATATATTAAAAAAAGACGTAGTGTCTTTTTGTCCAGGTGCAAGCAAGTTTTTTAGCAAGCAATTACTTGTATAATTTTTCTTCTTTTTTTTTAAAGTATAAAATAAAATATATTACTTTTCTACATAAATTATTGTTATTACCAGATTGTATAGCTTCTCTTTCGCGTTGCATAGCCTCCTTCGTCATGAGTGGACTTACGAAGAACTGACTGAATATATCCATAGCTTGTGGGAGAA
>JAEBDU010014556.1:0-24075 GCA_016802625.1 Heliconius numata
TAATAATGAAAAAAAGGAGTTTAATTATTACCTGAATAGAAAGTTTCTTAAACAACGTCTTGTTACCGGAAGAGAAGTGTTGTTCGATCCAATTATTAATGTCTGCAATTTTCACCCGATGTACCGCCTCAGCCTATAATAATATAAGCACAATAAATAAACTCTTCGACAAAAATAATGAAATATTTTTAATAAATACAAAATATGGCCATATTTTTAATTAATTAAAAATATTTCTGTAGCACAGTTCTATAAATTAAAAAATATATAGAAACCCCGACACTAAACTTCAAACGAATTAACATAGTTTATCATAGTTGTGAAACGAAATAAACTAGATAAAACTATATCAAAATCGCATCATCCGTTTGGGAGTTACGGGCGGATTTACAGATAAACACAGAAACGTCAAACTTTTATAACACCCCTTTGTAAAAAATGAAAGGGGGTTAAAAATGAAATGCTATATCTAATACTATTAATTAATAAAAAAAGACGTGGCAACATTAGACTTAGTTTTAACAATACGAGTATACCTGACGTAAGTTGATCAAAATTATGAAAATAATATAATTACCTCAGTATAGAGCCTTTGGAACTGGTACTCCTGACCTTCGATCTCACTCCAATATCTTTCAAACTGTAAATTTGATCACAATTTATATTTTATGCAAATAAATAAATTTGTAATAAATCCTTCAGTTAATACATTTCAGTAATACAGTTGAAATTGTGACTGTAAACACAACAAGTTGTAAGTCCGATGTCCATTCCATCCATTTGAGGATATGCAATATTTAATATTTTCGAGACAAAGAGCGGTGTTATTTCCGTCACTCTACACAAACGCCTCCAGCATTCGGCTGTCAGAATGGAATGGAGAACGAAGACTTTCCACAGTGTGTTTCCTCTGCCTGCCCTGCAGTGTGCCGGATACAGGGTGCCCCTAAAACTATATAAATAACAACAAAATTCACATTACCAATACAAGATATAAGGTTAACAAATAAAAACAATGACCTCGTCATTTAGTTCGATATCAGCATTATATTTCTGTTGCTCGAGGGCGCGCCGCACTGGAGCGAGCGCCTTCTCTCCGCCCAGACGCGTGTCCCCGGCAAACTTCTTTAGGAATGCCTCTATACGTTGATCTACGTACGACACGCTGTATGGAAATTGTATATAATATTATTTTAATTGTTTATACAGTCGACGATATCCTCCTGAAACCTCCCGGAAGTTACGTTTTCATTTTCACATTCATTCGAGAAAAAAACAAGGGTTCCGTAAAATAAATGGAACTCGAGCTTTTTCTCAAATTCAAGCTTAGCTAGCCAGAGCCCTTTCATCTGATATCTCACTTGAATTAGCGGCTTTAATATCAAATTTTGACCGGTTAATTTTCAAAAAGGTACGGAACCCTAATTAACAGTAAGAAAAACCTTTAAATCAAATCTGTGCACCCATCTACAGCTAACTTCAGTGCGAACACGATCGAGTCAACTATCTACTACGTTAATCGGGACCGGTACTAAATAATAAAATGTGCTGACAAGGACATACCTAAACTTATCCACATCTGTGATGACAGTAACAGAAAAGCCCAGAACACCAAAATTGTATCTGATCGTATTGAACACGTTGTAGCCGAGCTGCTCTTTAGTACGGAGCGTGTCGAACACTGGCTCCTCCATCAGCGTCTATATTCGTAAATAGAGAAAGAATTTAGTAATTAGTGAAGAAATTCTATCTTTTCATGTTTATTATATAACTGAGTCCTCGAAAATACTTTAAAACTTTTCTCATATATAAAAAAACCAAAAAGGTAATAACGATTAGACTACAATTTGACTACTCTGTGATCTTTTGTGTGAATGCATGTTCTCTTGAATAGATGTGTGATCCCATGTGTCAACACGTGACCTCGCGGTTGTGTGTCTATGTGAGATGCATGATTACATGTGTGGATCCAAGTGGTAACTCAACATGACAATGTATGATCTTATATGTGTGTGATCTTATATGTGTGACCTCACGTGTGAATGTGCGCTCTGATGTGAACACGTGGATGTGTAATATCATGCGTGGATGTAACCGCATGTGTGAATATGTGACTTCATTTGTGCATGTGTGATTACGTCAAGATGTACTTTGACGTGAATGGATGCGTTATCTCATAGCTTTACAAGGACGAATTTGGTGTATATATTTTATTCAAGATTGGTAATTTAATAAAATATTTTTTTAACTAATATGCTTTTTAATCTTTAAATTAATTTCTGTGGTTTCTACAAAACTATTAATGAGTTTGACTGCAGGATCTCGAGTCTCTTTATATATAATTAAAATTAAATTAAAAATAAAATAAAAGTAAAAAGTACTTTTTATCAACTGTTCAAATTAAACAGTTGATAAAAAATACTCTTTAAGTTTAAGTTTAAACCTTTATTTATTTATACCTATATTTATTTATAATCCCTTTATCAATTAATTAATTATCTATGATTCGAATCTTATCACGTACCATATACCAATATTTATCTACTATAAGTCTATTTAAACAAATATAATATTGAAAAATTCCTATGTACTGTTGACGATCCTTTAATATTTTTTCAGTCAAACAGAAATAATAAAGAGTGAAAAACCCAGACAATGGGTCATTGAAACGATTAGCATAATGTTATATGGCTTATAGCCAAAAAATGGATAATCCAGAGCAAATATATTTATTCAATTCCAACCATTGGATAGTTTCTGAGATTAGCGCGTTTAACCAAATTCTTCACCTTTATAATATTAATATAGATAAAATGCAACTTATCAATAATAAAATAAATCTAATTTATATTTAAAGAAATATCAAAATACATACCATAATAATCTCCAAAATCGCCGTATCTTTAGGATTCTCTACCTCACCCTGGTAGTAATTTGTCACTATACTGCTAGTAGATGAGGGATTAAAACTCTGGACTCTAACACGCTTCTCTCCTGATGGCAACTTATGTACCCTTATCTGTTTAGATAAAATAATCATTAGAGAAAAAAAATATAATAACATTGAATCTAGATTTCCGTCTATTTATATGGACCCACCGTTCGACTGAAGCCATTATTTTAAGATAGCATCAAGCTATAAAGCTGAAATTAATATCTAATTAAATGTAGGATATTTAGTTCCCAGGGGTCTAGGGGTCTGGTCATCATGGGGGAATTTCTTCAAGAAGGCAAAATTTACAGCATAAATAAATACTAGTTTTAATACTCGTTTTCGATTTTTATTACTCTTAAAAAGGTTTCGCAGTGATTTAGCAAGCTTTAATCTAAATTAATTACTTTACTGTTAATTTACGATTGTGGGCTCGATCCTCACTCGGGAATATTGTATTTTAATTATACACAACGGACTGACTCAATACTAAGTTCCGTCAACCTTCCCGGCTATGGGGGAGAAAGCTTCAAGCAGTTTTTATTTGTTTTATAGCAAAAATATATAATAAATTATTATTTACCTCAGGCATTTCCTTTTTAGATAGTGGCTTCCATTGTATAGTTTTATGCACATTTTCAGATATCGTGATAGCTTCATTCCAGGCAAGGTTGCCTTGTACAAGTACCTTAAAAGTGTTTTTTACTTTTAAATAATAAATTAAGTATTAATAAATATTACTTAATTTATTAAGTAATAATAAATATTACTTAATTTATTAAGTAATAATAAATATTACTTAATTTATTACGGTACGATAAAAATAGCATCATTTTGCTTATTTATAATAATTGGACATGAATGATTAAATAAAGAAATAACTTTTTTATATCTTAGTGAAAAAGGAACGTTGAGTTTTAAGGGACGCAGCGGCATCGCGTTCGACTGTAAACGTTACCGTTATGGGTTCGATCCCACTCGTGGAAGTAAACTTTTTTCCTTTCCTTGTTCTGGTCACAAGATATGCAATGTCCCGAAAATTGAGTAGTGACTGGAATGTTTTAACACAATGTTCAGCAATGTTTTAGCACTATGTTGCTCTGCTTTATTACACGCGGGATACGGCGTGAAGCTTAAATATTTTTTTTGTCGTTAACGTCGCGTTAAAGTCGCACGCTTGTGCCATGACGGCCTCTAAACAAAAAATAATAATTATATATTTTTTTAATTCAAATTGTATTATCTATATATAAAGTAATGCTATTCTTACTTGCAAATACATTTTTTCTAACAACTTGTCAGTGTATTCTTTCAATTCGCAATACGTAATATTTTGTATGATGGCGTATGTATCTCTCGCAGATATATAGGGCTCCAGAATAACATCCTTCCGGATATCTCTG
Organism: Heliconius numata; assembly: GCA_016802625.1. NCBI lineage: Eukaryota > Metazoa > Arthropoda > Insecta > Lepidoptera > Nymphalidae > Heliconius > Heliconius numata. Next base: position 4,336 of record JAEBDU010014556.1, read on the forward strand.
TAACAAATATTTAATTCAGTAAATAGTTTAAATTGTATTCGCTTGGGTATTTGTTTGGTTTTCTACAAAAAAAGTGGCCAAGTTTGGCTTATAAAACCTGAGAAATTTAAGTTTGCGTCCGCCTTGTGTAGTTTATGGATTTTTGGAATCTTGTTACTTCGTGCCAAATTTTACAATTCTAGCTTCTAATTAATGTAATTTCTATTCTACTTTTTTTATTTCTGGGAAAATTTTACACAAAATAGCATAAACTCTCGTATCTTTTGATTGCGTTGACTTGAAGAAAATAAGTCGAGGTGATCTTGACAAAAAATGGTCTTAACAGACAGAAAGACGGACAGATAAAAAAAAATATTTTTATAGAGTTCCGTTTTCTTTTTTATAAGTGTCATATTGTAACAGTATGTACTCGTAAGCAGTCTTGTACGAATTGACGGTGTAGACGACTCTTTGTTCCTTTAATTATAACTAGCTTGCAATTATAATGGAGAGGAAGATAGGACGCGGTCTTGGCTTTTCTTCGGAAGAGCTTCGAGTTATGGCAATGCAATGTCGAGTTTCGAGTTATCTAAATAACCTTCTGATGGCAAATATCTTATTAGAGCGATACCTCTTGACGTCATAATATAAAATTCTTAACACTGTTACCTCTTAATCTCTAAAAGATTTTCTGTTATTCACGATCACAACTATAAACGGTTCTAACCACTAGGTGACTAGACACACTACGAGTCAAAGTATTATCTATAAAAAAATATTTTTAAAGGTATATTTTATTATTAATGAATTTTTATAGATTGTTATTTTAGAATTTACGTATTTGCTTTGCTAAGTAATAAAGTGAGCTCAAGATATTCTTGATAACTAAATATGTAACGTAAATAAAACATTAAGGTACGCAACCCAAAATACAAAAGCTATTACACTCAAACATACTTAGCAAGATTCTGCGGGTCGAGGAGGTAGTTGTAGTAGGTGCGCGCGCGATCCTGGCGCACCGCCTCGAAGAGCTGCGGCGTGAGGCGTGATGTGAGGTTCATCTCGCGCGACACCGACTCCACCAGCAGCTGCGGGCACGTGGGTGGGGGATGAGGTTAGGATTGAACCCACTGCCACATGCTAATGTGGGGGCATACAAGGGGTCTGATGGCATAATGATGTGAGGATCGAACCCACTACCATATCGTATAATCGAGACATACGAGGGGATCCGAAGTCGTACCATTTTATTTTAAAATGCTACGACAGTTGAAATAATATACGACAATTAGGGAAAGCTAAATTTTATATTAATACATTTTCAGCATTATGATTACAATAATAATAACGTAATGAGTTTTTTAACCGACTTCTGTGAGAAAAAAAGAAATTCGACTTTTTTTTTTGTTACTCTCTGTTTTTGTCAGAATTTTTATCTGGGTGAACCGATTAACGCCCAATGTTAATAATGTATCTCCTATCTCCAGTTAACGTCAATCTTGTATTGTTCGACATGTCTATCCAATCACTAACCTGCATGCCGTCTTCCATCTCTGTCTATTTCAATCTACGGTTGCAATTTATGGATTAGGATTGATTATTAACATTGGGCGTTAGACGATTCTTTTTTATTTTGGTCCATTTCTAACAATAGAATTTATTAAAAAATGACATAAGTTTTTAATTTGCATTAAGTATGTGCACGAAAAATGGACGAATAACTCAATTCACCCGCCAAACAAATTACGACGTTTTTTTTATCTGAACGGGTACACTTCAAGGGTAGTTTACTGAGAGTTTGGTTAGGTTCTGTTTATTATTTAAACTGGTCCATACTTATATTAAAAATACTTGAAAGAAAAGTGTTAAAAAAGTTTATATTTACATGTAGATTCTGGTTGTAACCGTTCACTTTCAACGTCAATCCTTTGTCAGAAACATATAACGAATATGATAAGTCCGCTACAGTCGCCGGGTACACTTCTTCCTGTTACAATTGAAAAAATAAAACAAAATTATTTCTATATATAGTTTCACAATATAGTTTCCGTTCCGTAAAATTGCAACATGCAGTGTGACCCAAAATAAATTAATAAAGTTATTATCTAATAAAAAACTGATAAAAATATAGTTCAGTTTCATGCTGTATCCCACATATGGATTTGTTGAGTAACGGATCTCAACGCTGCAGTTTGTCTTGTTACCAAAGGAAATGCCTAATTATTATAAAGTAATTAATTGTTAATACGCATCAGATAATAAAATTAAAAAAAAAAAACAGTTTCCTAGGGAATAAATAATAATAGATTTAAGAAAAACAATAAAATATATACCTTGAGTCCTTGTTGTAATACATCAGACCAAATGTCGAGGAGACAAGCGCTGGAACAAGTCAAATAATTAAAATTTCAAGTTACTTAGGGGCCAGTCGTGGCACAGGGGCACAAAGTGTGACTGTAAGAAAGAGTTAAGAAATCGGCGGAAAGTGCGGACATGAGTGTCTTAACAATAGGTTCCGTCTGCCTAGCTTTCGGTGTGCAAGATACAGCGTGAAGTTGTTTTTTTTCTATTATTTCAAAATCAAATAAAAATTTTCTATTTAAATATGATACATTAATATATGATTATGTTAATTAAAAAAAAACTTACTCTCGTGGCGATAGTATGGTGAGCGGTGTAAGAAAGTAGAAATACAATAAAGCCATGGGAAGCCGATACTTGAAGTCTGGTTTGTACCACACCTCCATGTTACTATTCTTACGTAGTAAATTTGGTTGATCCAATCTGCAAAGGAAAATATTAGATTATTTTTTTGATTACAGTGCGATCGATAAGTCGCGGTCGTCCTGAAATTAGCTGCAGATGATTGCGAAGATTTCAGCCACTCAACACGTAATGTCTAGAAAATTGGGCGGAAAGTGAATGAGGGCATTCTACCTGCTATATGCGAAATACAGCTTGTAGTTAAGAAAAAACATAGATATTACTATTTGTTTTATACTATAAATACGTACCTGAAATTTTTAACTGTCGCCATCAAATCACCTTTAGAGAACACTTTAGTCTTCTTTTCGCTTTTAGACACTTTCTTGTGAATAACTCTATCGGTACTATTATATAAATCAATGCCGAGTCTCTTCGCTTCCTCTAGGTACGCGGGCGCGGGCGGTTCGAGGTCGAAATTATTTGTAATGTATATATTTTTATCGGGCAAATGAAATTCTTTGTAGGGTTTCACATTCAGCCATCTATTTAACCAGGGTTTTGGTTTTTCTGTAAGAATAAATATATATATAACTTAACTTAGCTTCACACTTTACCCCTAGTGGGGTAGTCAGAGAGGACGGAGCGTCAAACGCTACGGTCTCTACATACCTCTTTCGCCTCGTCCACTCTCAACAACCTCTTCATACATGCTCTTCGTGGGGTCCTCATTCTTTTAACGTGGCCCTCCTCCAGTATCTTTGTTACTATTTTCTTTTTTTTTAAATTTATTTATGTACCACACAAGAAAGAAAGTACAGAAAACTTATGACAACAGAAAGAATGTGCACAATGTATAACTTATCTCTAATAGAGATCTCTACCAGAAACCCTTGAACGTAGGAGATGTTAAAATAAATAATTCGGGTGCGGCATTTTAATATAATGTTAATAATAATAATAAAGTTACATACAAATATACATAATATTAATTTATACATAAAACGAATAACTATACCTACACAAATATACTTATACAAACATATTAAAACATAAATATATACAATGACATAAAAGAGTTAAAACAGAAAAAGAAACTTAATAAAGAAAAAGACAAAGCGACTATTAAAGATTCTAATTGAGATTAAGAAAATGTTGTTTTAATATCGTTTTAAAAGTATTTAGAGATGGATTGCCCGACAGTATAGAGTTAGGTAGTGAGTTCCATAAGCGCACTGCTTGAACTGTGAAGGATTTTTCATAGAAAGAGGTATTAAATATAGGGTACTCAAGCTTTCTTAGAGTTACACATGAGCGTAAAGATCTTTCACTTGGAAGTGTCAATTGAAAACGCTCCCTTAAGTAAGGAGGAGAGGATGACTTTAAAATGTTAAAAAGAATAGTGAGAATGTGCAGGTTACGGCGTAAACGCACAGCTTGTTGCAGCAGCAGCACTCTCGTTGAATCAGACAACGATATTATTCTCTCGTTTAGTTTAATGCAAGGCAGGGTGTTAAAATTTACTCTGGCACGTAATTGTCTACTGCCAATTATTAGAGCTTGAGATTTGGAGAGGTTAATAAGAAGGCCATACAAAGTCGCCCATTCACTAAAATGAGTGAGGTCTGAATTGATTTTCAGAATTGCAGTATTTAAGTCTTCAAGAGTGGCGTGTCTATATAGCTGTAAATCGTCAGCGTAGAGATGGTATTGACAAGATAGGATTCTGGTAATTTCATTTATAAAAATGGAAAAGAGCAGAGGAGAGAGTACGCCGCCTTGAGGTACACCAGTAACCAAATCAGCCCAGTCAGAGCAAAGCTCTCCTATTTTCGAAGGTCAACTGAGGTCTCCCCTTACCTCTCTTTCCGCTCACTGCTCTGTCATTAATCTTTTTTGCAATTCTTTCATCACTCATTCGTGCAACGCCCAGGCTGAGCACGTTCTTCTTCATTCTCGCCGTAACATCCTCGCCAGTACCTGCCATCCATTGCGGATTCGAACAGCTAAGCTGACTCCGCATATCCTATGAAGAGATCGCATCTCCACAGCATTCATCTTTCTTTCATTCTTCTTCTGTAATACCCACTAAACAAATAGATAATAAGTCAATAGTTATATAATATTATATATAGTAATATAATAGTAAACGCGACAAGTTGTGCGTTCGATTTACATTTGTACACAAAAATGGTAACAAAACTAAAGTTATTAATCTATATATATAAAATCGAAAGGTCACTCACTCATCACGAAATCTCAGTAACTATAAGTGCTAAGAATCTCAAATTTTGCATAGGAGTTACTTATAGGACGTAGGTGCTCGCTAAGACGGGAATTTGCAATATTCGATTTCTAAGGGGTTGTTTTTGGGGCCGAAAGTTTATATGAAACTTCGTTACTACAAATGCTAGGAGTCTCAAATTTTGCATAGACGTCACTAGGACGTAGTCATGGACAGACAGACTGAAATTAATAATAACATAGTTCACGCGGATGAAACCGCGAGCGGGCCGCTAGTCTAATATATAAAAGGACTTGTCCTCACTGACTGAGGTAAGACGCACGCACAGCCGTAACCGCTGATGGTAAAAACGTAAAATTTGGACAGATGTTTGCTTTCGTAATCTGGACCTCCACTAAGAAGGGATTTTGAAAAACTTTAACTCTAAAGGGGTGAAATAGGGGTTGAAAGTTTCTATGAAAAAAAAATTAAAACGGCACCGATTTTTATGAAAATTGAAATTTAGATTTTTAAAAGTATTTAATTGAATACGTGTTTCATAGTTTTCTAGAATTTTCCCTCTAAGGGTGCAAATAAGGGGTTGAAAGTTTGTATGGAAAAATCTTTAAATCGCCACCGATTTTTATAAAATTTGAAATTTAGACTCTTAAAAATATTTCATTAAACACGTGTTTCGTGGTTTATGAGAATTCACCCCTAAATAAGCAAGCGAAGCTGCGCGCGTCCGCTAGTATACTTATATATCTACACTCTCTACTTTGGTGGCGGAAGCTTAGCTGAGTTCGTATGTACAAATCGCCGAGTGAAAATCGAACCCACGACTGTCGTGCTTATAACCAGACACTATTCCACATCGTGACAGGTAAAGAAGTAAAATTAAATATATAATAAACACCTATTTTTTTGTATTCAGTGCCGAACCATTTCTCTGTAGCGTTGTAATGTATCGGTTTCGAGTACTTGTCGGCCATTATGATCACGTTGGCCATGTCCGCCGTCATACCGTCTAGAAGTGAAGTTATACCCTGCGTAATATAAAAAAAATATATATATAAAAAAAATCAGCTTCACACTGTATCCCGCACACAGCAGGTCGTCTAATTATACATATTATATAATGAAATTTGTAAATAGTTTAAAAATATAAATTCAAAGTTTTAGTTTTCATATATTTAATACAGACAGACATCTCTCCGCAATCAATCATTGATACCGATGCCGTGCGGCTTGGTACAGATTATACCTTTCAATTGGTTCTCTAGTACAAATAAATATATTTAAAAAAATATTCACCTTGGGATCAAATTTATAATATAATCTACGCCCCGTAATATAACGTTTTGGCGGGAACAGGTGCATGTTTTGCGCCATAGCCGCCACATAGTCCGCAGGCTCTGCTTCCTTTTCAAAACGGAAACTTGCTCTTTCTATTGTCTAGAAATAATTTTATAGTATATAGTATACGGTACAGTCGACAGATCGACAAGTCGTGACTGCTCTGAAGTTAGCTGGCACACGCGGCGAAGGGCGAAGAAATGAAAATATAAATGTAAATAAACAATTTTATTTCCTCGAGTGGGGATCGAACCACAACCTTCGCATTACAGTCACACTCTTGTACCGCTGCGCCACGATGCACGCACGCCTCCGATCCGATTTTTTCTTTCCGAGTTAACAATGTGCTAATTTTCAAAAAGTCGTCGACTACTAGGTATACGATATTTTTTTATGATGCTTTAGTGAGAACTCGCTACAAGCACGATGCAATAGTTAAAGAGTTTTACCCTGAGAAATATCTTAGGACAAACATGTAAATAAACACAAGGGCAATAGGACACGTTACCTTTATTTTGGTTTCTATCAGCGGAAGCTGTTATTGAAAGATAAAAGTCTAGTAGATTTTGTCAACTTATAGTTTACGTCTAAAGTAATTATACGAATGTTTTCTTAGTGTTTCAAGTGTTTTAATGATAGAATATCAATTCCCAAGTTCCCTGTCCCTACCCTGCTCTGTGCAGGTATACAATTTGGCACAAATATTTGCATTTACAGAGGAGAACCAACCCGGCCCCCCTGGGATAGCATGAGGAAAATGTACGCATCCTATCTCAATCACTTGATTTATAATGCTAATCCATACTCGCTTTTAAGTCAATACTAAACCTATTCATTATTTATGGGAATCCCCGAAAATAAGGTTGCCATTAGGAGTGTCCGTTATATGATAATAAAAACTACTATAATGTTCAATTAATGTATTAAGCTATTTTATGTTGATAACGAGATGGCGTTATTTTTTAACGGATTACTTTTAGAACGAATTATGGATTATTTTTCATTTCAAATCATGCTTTCATTGCCATCACATAGAAATTATAATTAATTATATAATTAGAATATATTCAGGAAACATATGAAAAAAAAACATAGTTTATATTTTTCAAAAAAACCTCTACGCATTATATGTAACGTCTAAAAAACATAGCCGTTGAGATTTGTGAACACTCCTGGACATATGGCAATGTGTTAATAAAAAACTTCGAAGTTTTTTAAGTATATTGTAGCATAGTAGCATAGCATATTGTAAGAAGTTTTATAAGTAAAACAAAGACCTTCCCCCCGCTCCCCTATAGTGCTTACGTAATTCTTGAACGGACCTTTAAAGCTATAAAAAATCTCCCAATAAATGTAAAAACTAGTGATCTACTACTATTTTTCACCTACTTTGAATGTGTCAGTATAAAAAAATAACATTATTATAATTAATTCATAATTATTTTAATTTTTAATTTACCTTTAGTTCTTCATAAATTCGTTCTGATGGTCCAATCTGTTTCAACATTTGTATATATGAAAATATAGCTTCAAGCACCTGTTTACACAAAAAAAAATTTACATTACATTACATTAATAATAATTTAAAAATATCCTTACTTAATTATAATAAATATTATACAATTGATCAAATTCTTTATTGAAATATTAATTTTTATTTTCATTCTTCGCTTGGTACACCGTTAATAACAATGTCTCAAGGATAAAGCGAAATGTGGAACGAAACGTCTTAACACTAGTTTCCCCTTGCCGACAAGAAATATTATAAAAATCTTTATAATCATATGAGGGCAGTCGTGGTGCAGGAGCACAAAGTGTGCTGCAAAATTGACTAGTTGTGGGTTCGATCGCCACTCGAAGAAGGCAAATATTTATTTAAATTTATAAAATATAAATTCATTTCTTCGCTCTGATGTCGAGGCAAAGCGCGGCGTTGAGTTCCACTACTCCAGACGCAGTGTCTCCAGAATTCGGCGGAAAGTGGGAAACGGAGTTTCTTAACACTACGTTCCCTCTGCCTACCCTGCTGTGAGCGGGTTACAGCATCAAGCTGATTTTAATTTTGATTTTTTCATGATTAATTCTTGAATACCTACCTTGTCGACATGATCAAGTCCATTTTGAGTAAGAAGAACTTGTACTGAGAACAGGCTGTACATAGAAGTGTATTCTATGCCACTTTCTGAATTACCCGTGATGATACCGAGCGCCCATCCTCTAAGATAAATAAAAAAAACAATTATGTATAGACATATGTTAATTATATATTGATTAATAAATACGATGGTAGCGAGCATAACTCACGCCCGGCCCAAAATACTTTTACAGCGCCCCCCAGGCGAACACAATATAATTTCATATGTACGAGTATGTTGAAAAAGTTTTGCGGACTATTTGGCGCCCCCTTTATGAGCGGCGCCAGGGGCATAATGACCCTGCTGACTTTAACTTACTTTTTCCTCAAATAGGAGAGGAGGCTACCGCTTCCCTCGTGTCCCAGCAGAAACGACACGTACTGGTGCGGCTTCGATTCGTATTCGGAAATCAATGATCTCATGCACCATGTTAAATGTAGCTAGAAGAAATATAAATTAACTATTTCATATTTTTTAATAAAAATTTAAAACAAAAAGCTGAAAGTTTCAAAAAAATGTTTTATATTCCAGTGCAACATATATCTATATTCTCAAATAGAAAATGTTATCATTTACAATACGGTTATTTTCTTTTCGATTGAACAATGAGCAAAAATTCTGAAAACCTAATTTCAGTACGTCCACGACTTATATTTTTTATATTTCTTGAATTTTACACGAAATTACCACAGAAATTCTAGAACACAAGTAAACTAAACAATTGTACGGTGTAATTATTACGCAACCATCATATTTACTCAGGTAGGTATGGTCTAAGCCATGAAGACGTCAAATTATTTTTTTTATTTACTTATATTTCGAAATAGGTAGAGAGAAACTAGTTTTAGTATATTCAGTTTTCAAATTTTTGCCTTGTGAACTAGGCGGCGAAGCCCTGCGCCGTTTTTATTCAGGCCTTTTTTATATGAGATAATTCTTATTAGTTATTATATACAGGGTGGAAGAGGCAGCGCTCCTTTTACTGAAACTGCATATAGGGTAAAATATTTCAAGCTGCACAGTTTGGACGTAAGATTTTTTTCATTTCACGATTTTTATCCATACCTGTATTTGACGCACACATACGCTTGCAACGTTGCCGCTTTGACAGGTAAGTGTGTGCGTGCTTATGTTATACTTTACAAATGGCGTTTTATTTTGAACCGATAATTTTATTATTTATTTTGTTTGACAAAATAACTTTTTAATTTTTGATAATTATTTTTTTTCTGAATAATATTAGGCTTTTTTAGAGTAATTAAAACTGTGGTTGCTGACAATTCCATATAAATAAAAAGTACACATTATAATACAGTGGTGTAAGGTAAAGCACAATTATTAATTTACCTCAGTAATATCGCCAACTGGTTTCACGTAATAAATCTCTTTGAACTGCGGTGTTACCATTTCTGGTTTGAAAGAGAATTTACTGAAGTCATCAGCTGGCAACTTATTAGTAGGTATTTGTCCGAACGTACTCGATACATATTTCTCTAGATCTGCAAGATCCATACGGGCCTGTAAATTATGTAAAATTTAGAAATAACAAACTTATTTTTGTTTTTTTGTTTTTATATATATATTATATATACTAGTCAAAACAAAATAAGGGCCACAACGTATTTTTGCACTTTGGGTTAATTTATTCACATGAATGCAATCTTGAGTGGTTGATACTTATGGTACGTTCATCTTAAGTGTTGACAAGATCTATTTGAGTATACTGCCAGCAAAAAATTGTAAAAGCAGGTAGATTTAGAGATTTTTATGAAGCACTTGATTTGACCCTTATTTAAGTTGATATTTAAATTCAGTCAAAGTTTGGAAGTAGTCGTGCATAGTTCAAATATTGTTTAACTATCGTTTTAATTGATCTTTTCCGAACACTATGCCATGTATTCGACGACACATGGACTTGCCAACCACAACCAGAGCTGTAACTTTAATTCAAGAAGGACATTCACAACGTTCTGTAGCTCTACAGCTCGGCTTTTCACGAAGAGCGATCCAAAATGCTTGGAATCGTTTTCAAGAGACGGGAACGGTATCCAGAAGACGAGGATCAGGCAGAATTAGATCCACCATCGCACAAGAAGACCGCTATGTTCGCTTGACTGCGCGAAGAGAGCGTTTTATCACCGCTCACGGCTTACAAAATCGCTTGCGGCAAGCCACAGGTACCCGCGTTAGTGATCAAACGATTAGGAACCGGTTGCACGAAGACCAGCAGTTCTCCAGAAGACGAATAGTGCGAATTCCACTAACAAGTGCTCATCGTGCAAATCGTTTAGCGTATACTAGGCAACATCTTGCATGGGACATAAGTGACTGGAGTACAGTGTTGTTTACTGATGAGAGTAAAGTGAAATTTTTTAATGATGATAGACGCATTAAGGTTTGGAGACGTGAAGGTGAGCGATTTTCGGATGCTTGCATCCGAGAAAGTGACAGATTCGGGGGTCCCAATGTGATGGTGTGGGGAGGCATCAGTCTATCGGGTAGAACTGAGCTAATAATCCTAAACGGAGGCACTGTAACAGCCCAGCGATACATTGAAGAGGTTATCAGACCTCATATGGTGCCTTTTGCTCAGAGAATTGGTGCAAGATTCAAGCTGATGCACGACAATGCACCCGCACACACCGCTCGAGCCACCAAAGGAGCTCTAGAAGAAGCTGATATTGAGGTATTACCTTGGCCCGCGAACAGTCCAGACCTCAATCCGATAGAACACATGTGGGATCTACTCAAACGAAGCGTTAGAAGTACTGACCGGCCCGTACATAACGAGCGACAGTTAATTCAATTGCTCAAATCAAGCTGGGAGCAAATTCCTCAAGAAACAGTACGACACCTGATTGAAAGTGTCCCTTCCAGGCTTCAGGAATGTGTACAAAAAAGAGGAGGGCACACACGATACTGAAGACAACAAAAAAAAAAAGTTTTACAAATGCTAAAACTTTTTAAAAGCTTCATGAGCGGGAGTGAGATTTTTGTCAAAATTGGATAGTCAGTTAAAAAAAATTCTAAGTTAATTTTATTGTATCGATTTTAATTAAATTTTAAGTTAATTACATTAGAAAATAGTAAATCTAACGAACTTCATTATTTTCTAATACCTAAGTCCCAGTAACACATAAATATACTTGAAAATTGCAGTGGCCCTTATTTTGTTTTGACTAGTATATATATTACTAACCACTATAGACATGTGGTCCGTATTTTTTTTAACTTTTTCATAATTATCAGGTAATCAGCAGTTTTATATTTATCTGCAACTTAAACTAGGCTTATAACTAGAGATAATTAATTATCTAGACATTTAATTCATAAGAAATTCACAAACTTAGCGAATATACATAGAGGTAAAATGTATGTGTAAAGAGGTAAAATGTGTATTTTTATATTCGATTTTCAATGACATTTTCAGCACATTTGTAACTATCATTGTACTTATACTTAATAGTGAACTTAAAAATTCATTTTTTACGAATGTATTTCTAGAAACCAATACCTACACAAAAATCCCTGATCTAGCTAACATTTCTAGCTGTATTCATTTCTAACCGACTCAACCAACCTGTACAGCCACAGTCATTCTATGGGCGCTATAATGACGTTTCCTAAAGTCAACGGCAGCTTTGTGCAATTTGTCATCATCATGTACATCGTCGCGCAAGCTACGTAGATTACCCCAAACAAATGTTCTTGCTGGGTGTCCCTCCGGGAAAAGGGAGGAGATGAGCTGGTTTCTACGGTTTGCATCCGACGAAGAGGCCAATGAAAATTCTGTAATAAAAATTAATTTTTTTACCAACTTCACCTATATACCGCTGTCGCAGCATAGGACCTATTGCTTAAACACTACATCACTTTCCGCCGAATTTTAGAGATTATACTTGTTGGTTGGCTCTACGCCGCAGTTTGTCTTGTTACTAGCGCTGGGAAATGAAAACTCTTTGTTTTTGTTGTGTATGTATTTGTTAGATAAGTTTCCACTATGAGGGGCAACATGACATAGTTAGTAGAAATATTATTTAATTCTATTATTTACGTGGTGAATTAAATATTATTTAGTTCTGTAATATTTTCGAGACAAAAAGTTAATTAATCTTTTATGAGTCTGAGCAATGTATTCTAAGTTGCTTAACTATTGGTAGCTTTTTATTCATATGTTTATTCGACGATTTAAAAGTCGTTATAATAGTCTATTTAAAATAAAGAATGTTTAGATTTTTTTTAATATTAAAAAAGACACTAGCCAGGTGCAAATTTTTTAGAAAGCAATCAGTTGTATAACTTTTCTTCGTTTTTTAAAAGTATAAAATAAAATATATTACTTTCTGCATCAATCATTGTTATTACCAGATTGTATAATCTCTCTTTCGCGTTGCATAGCCTCCTTCGTCATGAGTGGACTTACGAAGAACTGACTGAATATATCCATAGCTTGTGGGAGAAAATTCTTCTGTACCTCGAAGTAAAAGGTTGTTTCCTCGCAATCAGTTGCAGCATTGTCGTAACCACCTTCTGTCTATTTAAAACGAGAGTTAAAAAAATACCAAGTAGTCTTTTATTTATATACAAAACATTTAATACCTGAACATAACATATACATACTTTTTAGTATAATCAAAGTCAATGTTTAATGTTCAATATGAAACATAACAAATTATACATAGAAGTTTACCGAGTGTACCTAATACATTTAATAAACTTGATTTGTTTCATTTCTAATGGATATTGAAAAAAAACTTCGTTATATTTGTACAATGATTGTAATCAATATACAGAGTGGAAGCGTCAGCGCTCCTTTAACAGGAATAGCATATAGAGTAAAATAATATTTCTTCCCATATCTAAAGAAATGACTCAAGATACCTTAACAGTTAAGACATAGAATTTTTATTTAATGATTGTTAATAAATTAATAAACGATTAATAACGAAGTTAATAAACGATGTTTAATCTATACCTGTATTATTTCGTATGACGCAGTTATGCATAGCTACCAATAACGTAAATATATACTACAACAAAATTGCTACTTAAGGTAAAACAACTTTGCCGCCAATATCTACTATGTACTCGATTTCGGAATGAGTCGTATGCGGCGGTTTCCCTTTGATAAGTTTCTGTCTGCGTGCGTCGTTCTTGACAAATGGCGTTTTATTTTACAACGATAATTTTATTATTTATTTTGTTTGAAAAAATCACTTTTTCAGTTTTGGGAAACAAAATAATAATTTCATTAGACTTTTATAGATTAGTAAAAGCTGTGGTTTTATTCAAAGTGGTACTGATAAAAACGCTCTGTATATAAAAGAAGATGGTCCCACTGACTGAGCTAAGACGCACGCACAGCCGTAAACGCTAATGAAATTTGGAATTTGGATTTCATAGCGTGGGCACACACTAAGAAGAGATTTTGAAAATCTTTAACCCTGGAGGGATGAAATAGCGGTTGAAAGTTTGTATGGGAAAATCTTTAAATTGGCACCGATTTTTATAAAATTTGAAATTTAGATTTTTAAAAATATTTCATTGAACACGTGTTTCTTGCTTTATTAGAATTTACCACCTAAATTGAAGAAAATATCATAAATATATTTAATAAATATACGGTTTTCAGGCAGTCGCCCGAGTCTGCTAGTGTTAATAATTTTTTTTTCAACTTCACACTGTTTCCTGCATAAAGCAGGGCAGGGAACCTATAGTGTTAAGACACTCCACTCATCACTTTCCACGAATTTTTTCGAGTCATTACGTGTTCTCTTACAGAGTTCAACGCCGCGCTTTTACCTTGTTACTAGAGAGTAAAGAGAAATATTAATCAATAATAATTTATTCCTACGATTGGGAATTAAACCCACAAACATCCCGTTTCTCTTACATGTTTATGTCACTGCGCCACAACGGCGTCAGTTAATACATAGATGGGTAATATTTTCTATTTACCTGCACAAATGAATCAAAGTCATTCTCCTTTGGATATTTCTCGCTGCCGAGGAACAACATGTGTTCTACAAAGTGCGCCAATCCCTGTATGTCTGCTGGGTTACTGTAACTGCCGACTCCAACAGTAAGAGCACACGCTGCCTAAAACAGAATATATTTATTCTAAATATGAATTTTCTTTTAATCAAAACGATTTTTGTTTCAGACTTAATCCCCAGCTAGATGGGGTGACGATATTCCCAAAGTAGCGGGCAGCGGCTGGATGCGAAGAGTTGAAGATCGAGCTCAGTGGCGTGCCATTGGAGAGGCCTATGTCCAGCAGTGGACGAGGACAGGCTGATGATGATGATGATGATGATGACTTAATCTTGTGTGTGGTATTGTTGGCAGACCCTAGTATGCACTCCGTTTTCCACTGTCCACCCGCATTCAAGACATTGCGTGTTAAATGGCGGAACTCAACGCACTTTTTCTTTGAGATACTTAATATCATAGTGAAATATTTTTTAATTTTATTGTTTTTATTTCTCTAGCAAATGTAATGATGTTCCCGATTTTGTATGTACGGATAATTAAAAACAACATGTTATTCGAGTGAGTGAGCGCAAAGTGAGCTTTAAATGTTGTTTTGAATATAAATAATTGACGTAAGTACAATGAGAACGTTACTGTCTTCGTAAAGTTTGGGTGTTGGATATAAGAAAGACTTCCTTAGCATCACATTGACACCTCACCTTTGAGCTGGTTCAAGCTGGACTGAGTCAGCTTTGCGAGGCACCGCCTCAGGAGTAAATGCACTAGACTATAATCGATTTACAAAGAATAAGCTGATGATCTTTGAAGTTTCATTATGTTAGTGATTTTACGCACTCGACTGGGAATTGCCTTAAAGTTTAATGTCTTATATAATCGGGAGTATGTACCTATATACAAAGTCATAATACAAGGTGATCGGTAGATAGATTAAGCACACTGATACAAGTAGTGACAGTTTTACTAAATGTAATGAACTTAGATTTATTACATATTACAAAGACAACTCGGATGTTGACCCAAAGAAAATTTAAAATAACAATAACTTACCAGCTTATCATCATCAGATTCGGTACCTTGTTGATCACTACTAGAAGACTGTACTGATTTATCACCATCACTTTTCTGGTCTGTACTCTCATCTGTACTACTGCTTCCTTCATCACTTGAAGTATCATTGCTAATAGATGGTCTACTTGGATCTGATATGAGTAGGGCTGTTAGACCATTCTCTAACCTTATTGTTCTACAAGGTAATATGCAAACTTGCATTTCAATTCACGATATAATGGTCAAATACATTTAAAATAATATGTGTGTATATGTAGTACACTTACCATGTAGTATTCATTTGTAAAAATAAAAATTTATAATAGAATAATTTGTCAAAATCAAAAATTAAATCAAATCAGCTTCACGCTGTATCCCGCACACAGCAGGGTAGGCAGAGGAAACCTCGTGTTAAGACACTCCGTTCCCCACTTTCCGCCGAATACTGGAGGCATTGCGTGTTGAGTGGTGGAACTCAACGCCGCTCTTTGTCTCGACCCCAGAGTGAAAACTTTAAAATATAAGTGTAAACTACAACCGTCGCGTTACAGACACGGTTTGTGCCGCTGCGCCACGATGGCCTCATAGAAATATAGAATAATTTGTCATGTATACAAATGAAGTAGGTATTTTAAAATCTTCATACTCACTTATAAAGCTTTTTATCAGAAGCAGATTTAATAGGCTCAGAGAGAACCTCAATTTTCCCACTTTTCTCAATTTTATTGCTTGTAGTTAAAATTGGTTTCGTCTGATTGACTACTTTGACATCAAGTTTAAATTTATGACCTCTGTGAAGACTGATTCTTTTAGTTTTAGACATTATGATCAAGACTGCTTATACTGCAATAACCAAATGATATTTGAAATTTGAATGAAGGCGGATACAAATTTTAGCGGTATTTATAGTGTCAAATGACAGTTAACTGACAATAGAGTATAGACAAGGTGAGGAAATTGGTCAAAGAGTTATTTATTTTACCATAAATTATACTTTAAACTTGGCAAGCGTGTAAACGTTCCGAAAATATTGTTATGATTGTGACAGACTTAACCACAGAGTATATTGTAATATACTATAATAGGGAACAACCTTCGGCATCAAAAGTGATAGCATGGATCAACACCCTCTATTAGTCAGATGTTGAACCATATAAAACATTTTATTTATAGTTTTAATTTATGAATAATATATAGCTATGTAAAAATAAAAATTAAATCAGAGGCCGTCGTGGCTCAACGGTACAAGGGTATGACTGTAACGCGACGGTTGTGGGTTCGATTCCCACTTGAGAAGGTGAAACATTTACTTACGTTTATATTGCCATTTCTTCGCCATGGTGTCGAGGCAAATCGCGGCGTTGAGTTCTGCCACTCAACACGCAATGCCTCCAGAATTCAGCTGAAAGTGCGGAACGGAGTGTCTTAAACACTAGGTTCCCTCTGCCTACTCCGCTGTGTGCGGGATACAGCGTGAAGCTGATATAGCTATGTATATGCTACTATACAGGGTGGAATTGTCAGCACCACTTTAAATGAAACCACAGTTTTAACTACTCTATAAAAGCCTAACTTCATTCAGAAAAATAATAATTCTCAAAAATGAAAAAGTTATTTTTTCAAACAAAATAAATAATAAAATTATCGTTTTAAAATAAAACGCCATTTGTAATGTATAACATAGGTACGCACACACTTACCTGTCAAAGCGGCAACGTCGCGTACGTATGTGTGCGTCACACGAAATACAGGTATGGATAAAAATCGTGAAATAAAAGAAAAATCCTACGTCCAAACTGTTGAGGTACCTTTATTAATTTTTTTAGCTCTGGTTTTGAAATATTTTACCCTATATGCAGTTTCAGTAAAAGGAGCACTGCCTCTTCCACCCTGTATATGCCTATATATATAGTCATTCGTAGTTATTTTGTTGTACATAGGTTATGTATATGTAGGAAAAGAATGCAAAAATAAAATACATCTCCAATTTATCGATTTTCTTGAATCACACATACAATAACAGACTTTAGGGTTATATAGGCTGGTTATATAAGCTGGAAGTGTCAGCGAACAGTTTACGAAAACAGCATACAGGGTAAAATATTTTAAACCCATACCTAAGGAAATTAATCAAGATGGCTCAACAGTTTGGACGTAGGATTTTTTTGTCATACTCTTATACATAGCTGTATTTCGTGTGACGTATTTACGCGCAGATACCAGAAACGTAAATACTTACTACTACAAAAATATTAGTAAAGGTTTGACAACTTTGAACTTTATCGCCAATACCTACGACTCGATTTCGGAGTGAGGTGTGTGCGGCGATGTCCCTTTGATAGGTTTATGGGTGCGTGCGTTGTCTTTACAAATGGCGTTTTAAAAATTTTTTTAATTGTATAAGGCTTTTATACAGAAATAAAAACAGTGGTTTCATTTAAAGTGATGCTGACAAAAACACTCTGTATATAAGAATACATATGTGAATAAAAATATTAAAAATCTGCATTTAAAAATAAAGGTTTAGTACATTTGCTCAACTTACTTTTAATTCATTTATATTATTATTATTAGAAATGGGAAGCGGTTAACGTTTTTAAACAAACAAGATAAAAAAATATATCGTATAAGTATATGCCTGCGACGCGTATAAAAATTTCGATATAGCCTGATGAGAACGTATGCCTTAGTGATCAGAGTTATGGACGAACGTATGGCTTAGTTTTTTAAATAAGTATTTATTCTGTCTTTTTTAATACCTTTTACAATAAATGTACAAAATTTCATGACAATCAGTTGAGTAGTCTTGGCGTGAAAGGGTAACAAACAAACTTATATTAACATTTGTAATATTAGTATGATAATCGCGAAAACTTAGTATAAGCCAGGGGTTCCCAACCTGTGCGCCGCGGCGCCCTAGTGCGCCATAGAAAGTAAAAAGGGGCGCCGTGAGTTAGTTCCTAAATCTAAAATCGGAAATCTCAAAATCTCTTGAGAAACTGTGCGGAGACCACCAAGCTCAACCGTCACACTGAATTGACTAAGAATTTATTATTCTTGTCTTAATTGTTATTTTCTCATTTAAATAAATAAAACTCAATTTCATATTAGTGTAGGTATCTATTTTTTCGACTGTTTTTTTTTTCTAATAGCGAACCAGCTTGGGTAGGGCGCCGTCAAAAAATACCAAACTTGTAACTGCGCCGCGAGCTGAAAAAGGTTGGGAACCCCTGGTATAAGCGATCCAATTATTTATTACTTGACTACTTGATATATATGAGTATAAGAAGTTATTATTTTTAAGATTTGGTAAACTTGGACTTGGACTACGTGATGCTACAACGATACTTGCGGCGACAGGAGACGGCTCTGAGCGAGCGACGGACGCATCCATGTTGAATGTATACTAATTATTTTTTAAAATGTATTATAGTATTATTATTATATGTATTATTATTATATTAGTTATTATTGTGAAATGTATTATATTACAGTTTCGTTCTTTCTTTAAAAACAATACTTGAATATAATGTGATCTGAACCATATATTAAAAAAACACATGTGCAATAGGAAAAACATTTTTATTTCTTTTTCAAAAAATAAAGCGATCACACAAAATAACATTTTAGAAAATATATACCAGTACCTTACTTATTAGTGTATGGTACATAAAATACTTAAAATAATTGCTGATTTCATATTGTGTATCATATAAAAGTAAAATTACTAATTATAAATCAAGACATTAATGATGATTAAGACATTCTTATATTAATATAAGAATAGGTACTATATTATGTATTTATAAAATTCCGTCCATTGCTATTGAACACATTTCAATCATTTTAAATAAATATTAAATATTTTAGGTCACAAAACCTATATTTATTATACATATAACAACAATATTAAAATGACATTATTTTAAATCATAGTTCAACCACCCAAAAAAGTCTAAAGCTAATTCAGTAGTAGTCAAACTGTGTCAACTATATTATTATGTATAATCTTTATTAATAAATTTCTAATGTATACATTCATATATCAATATCATAAGTCGTGAGCCTCAAAAAGAATAATACTAATATAAAAAAGAGCAATATTAGAAATATTTTATGTACGTATAAATAAAAAAAAATAAAACAAGAACAATCAATAACAAAATGAATTTAAATATAATAACATTTTCAATAATGGATGTACAAAATAGTGATGTAACGAATTTAAATAAAAAAATCGCAAAAGCAAATAATGTTTTTTTTTATTTTAATCTTGTTTACGTCACAGTTTTTTAAGAGATT
>JAEBDU010014586.1:0-13662 GCA_016802625.1 Heliconius numata
TTTTTATTTTAAAAAGTAATACGCTACTAGCGTATCAAAAATAAAAAGAAATTCCATTTTGTTTTAATATTATTCGAATTTCGTAGGCGTAGTGGCGACTGTAAATACGACGGTTGTAGGTTCATTTCCCATACGAAAAAATAAAATATTTAATACTTTCAATTCCTTTTTTCATAATATTGAGTAAATTGAAAACAAAAATGTATTTTTATTTATTCATAGTTAATCTCATATTTCAATAAGTGGGTAGAATCTAAATTTAAGATGAGCTTTTGGATCGCTTATTCTTTAGTCGAGCTTCGCGCTATCTCATCGTGTTTCTTTTAAAGGGAACCTAGTGTTAAAACAATATTTCATTATGAACAATGAGGGAATTTCGAGATATTAGCTGTGGAGTGGCGAAATGAAATGAAAAGAAAATAAATAATTTCTTCAAGGGGAAATCGAACCCACATCTGTCACGCTTACAATTAGACCATAGGCCTTGCTTGTTACTCTAAAACTATACAATTCTAGAAGCATCTCTTGAAACCAAAAATCTTAAAATGACAGCCACTAGTATATTTCTAGAATAGGTTTCAAATTTTACCTGTATTTTAAGTCATAATTTTTTTAGTGAATTTATTAAATACAAATTTAGTAATTAAGCCTTTATCTAAGCACAAATCTCCAGGGGCAGAGTAAGTAATAAATGTTAAAATCCCGACTGCTGGAACTAAACTACAGAGTAACTAACCGGTTGATGGCTATAAAACGAAATTAACAATGTCATCTAGCATGCAATCAACAGTATCTCAGTTTCATTATGAACGTTTGAACGTGACTTAATTATTCGATATATCTATGTATATGAACTTATATAGATAACTGTACATAATTTTAACCATTAAATAACATAATATTATAGAAGATATTTGTAATCAATAACTTGTAATAAGACTAGAGACTCAATCGTGGCTTCGCCCGCTTAAGGCTTTTTTATAATATAACCAAAGGATTTTTAAAAAATATATATGGTATTTTTATTAAAAAGTATCCTATGTCCTTTTTAATACCTCTAAGACTATATGTACCAAGTTTCATGACAATCGGTTGAGTAGTTTTAGAGGGAAAGCGTAACAAACAAACTTATATTCACATTTTTAATAATAGTATGATTTCCCACGAACTTTAATTATAAAAAGCTTAAATTTCTGTTTAAAGTTCAGGTACAAGTAGTTCTATAAAAGAATTCCGTCTGTATGCCTTACGTTATAGGCTACGTGGTAGTCTCTAAGGAATTTAAGGCACGAGTATGGAGAACTCTTAACGATCTTAACTTTACACTTTAAAGCATATATAAAGCATACAAAATATTCACATATACGTGGTCGAATAAAAATTGGTTGTTAAATATATAAAAGGAATAGATTTTTGGCGCAACCTAGCCTCTTTCATTGTATAAATTCGATTCCCACTCGGGATACTGACGAAAAGCGTGGTTGAGATCCGCCACTTAAGACAATGCTTCATGAATTCGGCGGAAAATGGGCAATGGAAAATGGAAGTGTCTTAATGAAGAATGGAGTGTATGAACTAGGTTCCCCCGGGAACTAGGTTATCCCGGGATAAATCGTGAAGTAAAAATTAATTTCTTCTCTCTGGTAAAACAAAAACTGGTATCGAGTTTCACAATACAAAACGCAATATCTCGAATTCGAGCAGGAAATGGCATTCGGTCAAACACTGACATGACATTTCTTGTCATGTCAGTGTTTGAAATAAAATAAACAATAGATAAATGTACGAACCTACGTCATAACGGGCTATATATAATTTTATTCTCTCACCCACTCAATTTCTCTCTTTATAAGCAATATTTTACATGGTACGTGTACGACTGTGAGAGCGACTGGTTGTGGGTTCGATTTCCACTCGAGGTGGTCATCAATGGATCGGTGGTTCGTCGCTCTGGTGTTGAGGCGTTGATTTCCGCCACCCAAACCGCAATGCCTCCAGAGTTTGACGGAAAGTGAGGAGCGGAGTGTCTTAACACTAAGCTTAATCTGGCTAGTCTGCTTCATGCGGAATACAGGGTCAAGCTGATCTTTTGATATTTAAATAAATTATTATGAAGCGATTGTTAACTTTAGTATACATTTTTAATGACGCCTGTAAAAGCTTTTTAACTTAAATTCATGAACGACCGTTTGAAATATAGCATAATTAGTAAACATTTCTAATGAAAAAGATAAGAAAATCATATTGTTTTTAGAAGAATTTAGAAAATGTTTTATTAACCATTCAGTTTGTAAATTTCAACACCTTTATTCAAAATCTTCAAATGTATTTTTAGTAAATTATAATATTTTATATTCGAATTCGAGTTCTCTATTTTATGAAAATATTATTTTAGTAAAATAAAAAAGTAATTTTCAATTATATGAAAACCGGCGAGCAAAAACTTTAATCACTATGTAATTCGATAGTGACATACTGTTACTGAATCAATTAATTTCGATCGTAATCGTCGATTGTTGACGAAAGCTCGATTAATTAACTTTCGTTTGAAAATGTTTATTTTGCTTTACAATGTTTATTACAATGTCGATACAATAATTGACACAATTATTATGTTTCATAGATTAGATTCTACTTTATTGCATATAAATCATAATTTTTAAAAGTATAACACAGAAAATAGATAAATAAAAATATGTATTAAATGGCGGTCTTATTGCTTCAAAACAATCTTTTACAGGCAACTTTTGATAAAACAAAGGACTTAAAAGATAAGAGTGGAATAACGTTAAGTGAAATTTTAACATAAGAATAATTGTAGATTAAAATTATTGTTTAATTATATAATTACGTTTTTCATTCTGACACAGAATCCTAAAAAGAAACATTTTTATATTAGATACTATAGTACCTAAGTTCAAATAATTTCTTATAATATATAATTCAAACCTTACCTACGTGATCGCCTAAAGGTGAATATAAAATTATGTTTCAAAACCAGTTTCGTGTGAATTTTTTTCACGTTCCTAAAGTTGACCAAATAAATTTGATTTTTAATCAAAATAAGTCAATCTTCAATGAGCCCGACGAGTGCTATAATTTGTTTCATTGAAAAAATATATATATGAAGGTTATTTTTACTGTTACTTTTTATGACTCAATTTTTTTATCTTTGTTGTCGGCGCCACATTTCCTCTCAATAGGCCTTCATAGGCCTCCCCCAAAAATCCCCACGCCGATCTGATCCCCTTTTTTCCACCCTTATTATGATTCATTGCTTTATAAATATTTTTATTTACATAATACTTAAACCATATCCTTTTTAATTTTTTTATGTTTCAATTCAACACATCTGCCATTTTTAAGGCACTTTTTTAAGAAAATAACATTTAAATCTAGATTTCCATTAACTGAATAAAAATTAACTGCAATATGTCACTGTATATAAACTCATAAAGTATGAAAAGCCTCAGTTGTTCAATATGCATTGAATTATAGATTCATAATTCTGGGCATGTTGCAGCGAACACTAGGAGTCGTGTTGACGTGTGACACTGTACTCCTAAATTGGCTCCAGTGAAGCTTGGTAATATACGAGAAGCTATATTCCTCTAGTATAATTTTTATTGAAGTATCTACTTCAAATTATTTTTTTATAACTTCTATTGATGATTTTATAATCTTGATTCTAAAAGTGGTTACAAGTTCGGTTCCTACTCGGGGGAATGAATTATTTAATATTTTTGAATGAAAAAATAGTATGCGAGGAAATTCGCGGTCCCTATGCCTAACCTGCTTATAGCAATAAGTGGGATACAACGTGATACTAAAAAAATACAATATAATTTCTATTATAGATTTCGGTTATATACATTTGGCTTGTCTCCTATAATAATTATATTAAAATAATTTGCTATTAAATTATATATGACATTTAAGTTAATTACGCGGTTAGACCGCTTTTGTTTTAATTATTATGTAGTAGAGCTATAATTAATTGTGCTGTAAAAACAGTTTTTTTTAAATAAAATAAGTAAACAAAGTTAATAAAATATTTCTATATTGTAACTTACAGTTATTCTGCAAGTTTCATACATATTTGCTCATGCGAAACGTTAATAGGTTTATAGTTATAAGTTTTAGTATTTGCTCTGCGCATGGATGACTTTTAATATATAAATATATACACACTTTTAAATTCTCACTAGACATGGATTTTGTACTGCTAACATATTAACAACCAAAATTTACTACTTATACCTTTACCTAAACTTTACCTAAGTATATCTAAGCTTTAGAAGTCCATATATTTAATCAAATAGTGATTCAAATATAACATTCCCTACGAAGGATTTTCTGTTACTTGTATTCTACTGAAATATTCCATACAGACGAAAAAACCTTATTTGGTATGCCGAATATCATCGATATTCAATTTGAAGTCAGATCATACGTCGATATCGGATGCTAAATCAAACGAAGTGAAGAAAATCGGAAATAGACAATTAGTTTCTGCGAATGCGCCAGAAAGTCGTGCCAAAAGCTACACTACCGGGTAGGCAGAGGGAACCTAGTGACTAGACACTCCGTTAGACTTTTTCCGCCGAATTCTAGAGGTATTGTGTGATGGCGTAACTCAAGGAGGCGCTTTGCATCGACGCCAGAGAGAAGAAATGAAAATATTAAATATTTCATTTCCTTGAATGGGAATCGAACCCACAACCTGACGACGTCTTCGCCGTGACGGGCCACTACATGACAAGTTTAATACAGCTTTTAGTATTCCCTGAGGAGCGTTAGGTTCGTTAGTAACTTCGTGTTTGCTTATAAAGTTAAACAAAGTAATTTATATTGCTTATAGTTATTTGGATTCCGCCGAAATTTAATATATTAATTTTTGTATTATTATTGAATTTTGTATTATTATATTATTAGATCGGATTAAGAATAATAAATTCCATGACTGTGAATCGAACTCATGACAATCGTGCTTACCGTCAGACGCTCTTTTCTAAAAAAAGACAATTTCAAATTAATATTTACTTAAGGCAAGCATAGTACATTTTCCCATATAAACTACAAATTCATATGTAAACCTACATATGGTAAGCTTAATACTCGTAAAGCATTTGGTATTCCCTGAGGAGCGTTCATTGTTCATTAGCATCTTGATGTTTGCTTATTAAGCTCTAGCAAGTAGTCCGTTTATATTAGATGTACTTACAAGAAACAACTAACAACAACTTTATCAGCTTCACGCTGTATCCCGCACACAGCAGGGTAGGCTGAGAGTGAGGTTTAAGACACTCAGTTCCCCACTTTCTGCCGAATTCTGGAGGCATTGCGTGTTGAGTGGCAGAACTCAACGCAACGTTTGGCCTCGACATCAGAGCGAAGAAATGGAAATATAAAAGTAAATAAATATTTCACTTCCTCGATTGGGGATCGAACCCACAACCGTCACGTTGCAGTCACACTCTTGTGCCGCTGGGCCACGACGGCCTCAATAACTTTATAAAATTTTATATTCTAATTTATTTATTACAATTTGGTCTTATTAGTACCAATAATTTTGTGAACATATCTTAATATTTTAATAATATTTAAATATCAGCTTTCTTGTACAGCTAAATAACTGTTTGTGTTTATTGAAAGTTTGCAGCCAATCTATCAAAGGAATAAAACGTCCTACACAATTTCGAGCACACCTTTTCATCCTCTCTGCTTGCAATTAATTTTAAAATGCCAACCCCTTCAAAACAATAAATTTTATAACTTTTACATATCAGTTCTTAGCAGTATAATCTCAATGTCATTAGACTTTACTAAAGTATATTTAAGAAAATACTAAGATAAATGGGTCATAATCAGAAAAAGTGTACTTTTTGTGTCTTTTCTTGTCAATAATAGTTGTCAAAATATTTAAGATAAATTTATTTATTAACTTAAGATTTTTGTAATATTTTAAATGTATTATGGCAAATAATAGTATTTTTTGTTAGTTGCAAAAAACCTTTCAAAATGCTTCCATACAATTTTTCGTGTCCCATTCACCACTTTACTTTTTAAGAATAGATTTGTTACGAATGTTTATGGTTTTATTTGATTTCAGATATGTTTATATTACTTTATTTAATGCATAATATTAAATAGAACTACTTTTATTGATACATAATTTAATAAATAATATATATTAGTTAAGTAAATTTGTCCCAAAATATTGTCTTTTTGTTACTCAGGGCTAGTAACGTACAATTAAAATATGAACGCAATTATTTTGAATGGTGTTTAATATTATTTTTTATTGTGGCACCATAATTCTAAAAGTCAATGCTATCGTAGATACAACCAGTAGTGTTCTCGCAGCAGTTGAGGGGTTCAAATTTATTGAGTGGATGCGTGAAATTACATCTTTTTTTTGAAATTACGGCTTTTATTTTGGTAAGTATTCTATAATTTCGTTTTCTTGATTATGTTATTTGCTTCTTTTTATAAAATCTCAAAAAAGAACTTCAGTGCTTGCACATGCAACACGTGGCTTATGAGCAAATATTTAAAAAGGTTAGAATTTCTCAGATTTTATTCTCAATTTCGTTATATTTCGTTACGTAACGAAACTGAGAAAATATGAAGCCTAGTTCACAATTATGGTACCAATGTTTTCTTATATATGTGTATAATAAAATTGTAACAAACCGGTGCTTGTGTATGGAAGATATATGTATATAAGAAAAAAAAATTGCTGGCATATGAAAAAAACGATTAGTGACTTTTCATAACGTAAAGTAACCAAAAATAATGATTTTTAAGTTTTTTGCTTGTTTGCTTGTTTGTCTATGTTTGTGCACGCTAATCTCAGAAACAGCTTAACTTTTATATTCTTCCTGAAATTAGTTGTGACTACTATTTTTTGATAAATATTTTTTATGTTCAGTAAGCATCATGGCTCCCATGTCAAATGCTGAAAGACATAAAAGATATAGAGAACGTCTTAAACAGACCAATCCTATTAAATATGAAGATATGCGGAATAAAATTTGTAAGTACAAAGAATGAAACTTAATTCCCGTGATAACGACTCAAATTTTGATACATTTTAAAGTGGATTTAATTTTATCATTAACTTTGTGATCTCTAAATAGAAATATAAGTTTATTACGTTACGAGCTAGCATTATTATATTGTTAGTATTGTCACTTTGTTATGTTTTCTTCTTACATTTATAATCTGTTGACGATTGAATTTTTAAAATTTTGATCTGTGTCTCATTAAATAAAAAAAAAACAATAGTTTTATTCATATAATATCCTCATTTTGTTGTGTATAATGCCTTATGTCATCAGTTTCGTAACAAACATTATCAGTATTGTTACTTATCAGTTACGTTACGAATTCGAAAATGTCCACTTTTGTGATTATGACCCAAATATAATGGAAGTTTCATATTTAATTTACTGTAAAGTTATTACAATTTATAATATTTCTAAAATATAATAGTAATTCTAGTCTAAGTAATTTTTGTCAAAATAAACTACAAAGAAATTGATATTAATAAATTATAAGTAAAAAATATTTTTTAGAAAAAGCTTTTATTTAAACGGTCTAAAAAGGAGAAAATAAAATTTGTCTTTTAAATTTTAACTATCAACTGATAACCTCATTGTACACAATTTATATGATCATAAAAGCTTGTCGCGCGATTTACTTGTGTAACAAAACTAGTGCTAATATAATTATGTTAAATCTCCTAAGTTTAATTTTTTAAAGTTTCAATTTAATTAAATATTTATTAACGCGACAAGCTTTTATGATCATGTAAGCAAAATTTCAGCTCAATCGGTTGAAGATATCTACTTCAAAATTGAGCTCTAAGATTTCACCCGAACCCACATACATACATTGCAAGTTAAATAAAAGCTTTTAAAATTCCAATAGCAGTACAGTCCATATGGAAATTAAGCGTCAAAACTGTAGAACATGCACGTCGCACGTCACCGCTTAATCATAGACGTGAAGTGCACCGACGGAATTCCTAGTTAGTGGGGGTTTACAGTTCATTTCACTTCAATATTGAGTCTAAAATTAGGGGAAGCTTTCACCTTTACATTGTACTGCTTGTGGTCTTCTTATGATATCGAAGTTTGATTAGAATTTGAGGCTAGTCGTGGTACATGAGGCACCCACAGATTGTTTTGATTCTCACTCGAGGAAATGAAATATTGGATATTTCAAATACTTCTTTCTGGTGTCGAGGCAAAGTGCGGCGTTGAGTTTCGCCACTGAACATGCAATTCCTCCAGAATTCAGCGGTAAATGGGGAACGGACTGTCTTAATACTAAATTTTCGTTGCTTACCCTGCTCTGTGCGGGATACAGCGTAAAGCTTAGAGTTGTACAGAACGTAGAACGCAGGCAGGACTAAAAAAATTCTTCCTACCAGACCGGGAGAACTATGCATAGTAATTATATAATACATGAGTTATTTAAGAGAATAATTGTGAAAATATAGAGTAATTAAATAATTTCTTAAAAAATATTATTTTTTTAAATATTTGGTTAACATTCATTCAAATTGCTACCATTTTTCTTTGTTATATATAACGGTACACCTGTACATTTTTAATAAGAAAGTAGCTGATTGTGATAATATATTCATATTTTTTGGGGTTTCGGTATGCATAATTTGTGAGCAAATACTTCTTTATTCAAGGTCGCCCAATATAATTTTAGGAACAGGCTATTGCAAGCAACTTTCTTTATAAAATAAAAAAATATATAACAGGTTAAAAAAACATGATAGAAAATAATTTAAGTTTCTTCTGTGGACCGACAGAGGATAATACATTTTGAATATATTGAAACAAAATATTTGTTGAATCCCTCTCGTGTAGTAGAAGGCCACTTATAGTAGTGTGCTATATATAAAAGACTAGTGAACCCGAACGCGGCTACGCCCGCTTGAACTATACGAATATTTATTAAATATATTTATGAAATTATTTTCAGTTTTCAATAGATAGATAGAGATGCGTTAGGCAAGCTCATTTTGGGTGACGTTTTCTAACAACAAACTTTGCAAATCGTTGCTTAGCAACGGTCGCTTAGCGACGGTTGTTATTAACATGGCAGAATAAATTGCATGTCAAATTAATAAGTATTTTAATATACGTATCCTATGTTCATCCCGAGACCCTCAAGTATCTCTATATGAGTATTTCATCACAATTGAATTAGCGGTTTGGCCCTGATTGCGTAAAAGACAGACAGACAGACAGACAGAGTTACTTTCGAATTTATAATATAGGTACGGGTTTTAGAGACGAAAATGAAGGAAATTGATAGAAAAGGTAAAATAAAGTGTTTAAAGTTGATTTGTATTTATTAAAAATAAATATATTTTTAGATTTTATTATATTTTTAATATAAAAAACAAATCCAAAAATAATAAGGTAACACGGTAACCTAATTTCGTGAAACAAAGTCGTAAGTGTAGCATATCCTAATGATTAATGATATAGTCGTAAGCGTATGTAAGCTCCATTACGTATACGAAACTTTAGAAACGTGTCTGGTTCACATTAAGTGATAATAATTCTATGAAAATGTTGTAGAATTAGTATTATTTAATACGAACTTGGCTCTATTTTCAAAAATATACAGGGTGTCCCAGGAGTTAACGATAAAACGAAACCAGGTGATAGACCAAGTCATGACAGTTATGAGAAAAATATAAAAAAAATCTTTGTCATGTATTTTTCATATTATATTGATTTAAAAAAATATCGGAAAAACCGACACCCTGTGATGATTTTTCAAGTCCTAAGACTACAAATATTACTCTTTCTTCATTTTTTTTTCTGTAATGTAGTCATGAGTAACCCTTTTGTGAATTACAGTTTAAGATTGAAACATACCTGCATCAGTTTTCAATAAAATGTGGTGTTTTTGCCAAACATTAAATTCAAAATATTTACTACACCCAACTTTAACCGACTGTACTATAAAAAAAATGTACTACACTGTTTTTGCAAGTAACTTTAAAAGTTGGCGCATTTAATCTGGATTCCGAAATGGTACGACACTTGCTGGATCACTCCTTTGTTGAAGAGAGAAAAATCGAAATTCACGATAATCGGGATGACGTTCAGCTTTTTGGTATCTTTTCCGATACATTCCAGCTGCAGCATTTGCGTTACATAACCATTCTCCATGAATGAAATGCATATAGGCAATGTGTCAAAGACCGAGTATATGGCCTGCAAGAACCCGGACTCGAGCACTGTCCTTATAAGTCCTGGGCCAGCCCCTAGGTCGGATAAGCGTTGCCTGGGCTAAGTGGCGGGAGGTCACTGGTGTGGTCTGTGATCGCAGGATACCGTTCAAACTCTTATCCGGCCAAGGAGATTGTGATCGATGCCTCCAGACTCGTGCATGACGGATCCAAGGTACCTGAACTTTTCCGACTTAGGGGCTGCCCCAGGTCTTATAAGGATAGTGCTCGAGTCCGGGCTCTTGCAGGCCATATACTCGGTCTTTGACACATTTCCAATATGCATTTCATTCATGGAGAGTAGTTATGTAATGCTAATGCTGCTAGAATGTATTGTAAAAGATATCAAAAAGCTGAACGTCATCCCGATTATCGTGTATTTCGATTTTTCTCTCTTCAACAAAGAAGTAATCCAGCAAGTTTTGTACCATTTCGGAATCCAGATTAAATGCGCCAACTTTTAAAGTTACTTGCAAAAACAGTGTAGTACATTTTTTTTATAGTACAGTCGGTTAAAGTTGGGTGTAGTAAATATTTTGAATTTATTGTTTGGCAAAAACACCACATTTTATTGAAAACTGATGCAGGTATGTTTCAATCTTAAACTGTAATTCACAGAAAGGTTACTCATGATTACATTACAGAAAAAAAAATGAAGAAAGAGTAATATTTGTAATCCTGGGACTTGAAAAACCATCACAGGGTGTCGGTTTTTCCGATATTTTTTTAATCAATATAATATGAAAAATACATGACAAAGATTTTTTTTTATATTTTTCTAATAACTGTCACGACTTGGTCTATCACCTGGTTTCGTTTTATCGTTGACTCCTGGGACACCCTGTATATTGATTTTAGTTTTAGCGAACTGTAGTATTAAAACATAATTGAATGTTTACGAAAACCTACTGGTTTAATACGTCTCCAATTTCCATAAGAATTTGAGATGTTGCATGGATTAATGGCGGAACT
This sequence comes from Heliconius numata, assembly GCA_016802625.1. Lineage (NCBI taxonomy): Eukaryota > Metazoa > Arthropoda > Insecta > Lepidoptera > Nymphalidae > Heliconius > Heliconius numata. The sequence continues at coordinate 11,243 of JAEBDU010014586.1, forward strand.
GAACGCTACAGCTTGTCTTACCTTAGGGAAGTAAAAATAAGTTCCCAAACGGCCATTATTATAGTTGAAAAGTCAGTTTTTAAACGAACAATTTCGTTATCTGTTGGCAAAAGAGGAATGGAATCCTATTAAATTTGAATCCTAATGGCTATGGCAGACTCTCTAGTGGCAACGAAACGATGTATTGTACTACAGGTGCGTCATTCGGGCGTGGCATTTAGAAATTTTACATAACATAAATCGAAAATGTATTTGAAAATTACAATAACAAAAAAATCATTTTAGCTAACGAAATGCTTGTAGTTATAATAGTAATTTATGAAATCAAATTTTTGTAAGTGATAGTGGGTTTAAATCTTAAATGAAAAGGAAATAAACCTCTCTGTTTGTTGAACTTATAATATAAAAAAAACTAAGTGTTTTCATTAGCCTAGAAATAACAGCAATATTTCTTAACTCGTATATTATAAAGCATAATCGAAACTACGACGTAAAGCATTCCTCTACCCAATATTCTCATTTTCACAATTTTCCGTAACATAATTTTGTCATTTTTCTTGATAAAGCTTAGCAAAGCGTCAGGGACTAAAGGTCACACTGACATAGACAGATGCTGCTTATACATGAAGCTTAGGGGCAGACTTGTAAACGCTACAGGCTGTGGGTTCGATTTCCACTTGAAAAAATTAAATATTTTAATTTCTTCGCTTCCGTGTGCAAAGCGTAGTGTTGAGTTTTGCCACTCAAAATTTTCCCTCTGCCTACCTATATTATGCAGATTTTCTTGATTACTTAACAAAGAAAAAAAGTAATTTTCTAAACAGAAGTTTAATATTTTAGTAATATGAAGATTAAATTTTTAATATGTTAGAATATAATATAAACGCAACATGGGTCTGGTGTAATGTCAAACTAAGTGAAGTAAATCTCTTGGGGCTACCTTCATGTGGTCGGGAAATTATACACACCTTGCTCATTTTAATCATGAAATATGTTTTCATTATAAAATAACATTTGGAAATAGCCACCTACGAGGAATTCAGCTTCTGGAGGCATTCCTTGTTGAATGGTGATGACGGGTAGCTTAGTACCAGACCCAGGAAATGAAAATGGGGAGCTGAGTGTCTTAACATTAGGATCCCCCTTCTTATTCTAATAAGAACATTAGATTACAGAGAATATTTTATTTCATCAGGATTACAATAATATACCTACACTAGCGACCCCCTTGCGGCTTCGCCCGCTTTTATTACTGGATTATTCATATAATGCACGTTTGCAAAGCACTTAAGATAATGTGAAAATTAATTAAACCCTAATGCAACCCGCATTTTCGTAGTTTCAATAAGGATTTTCCAATTGTTTTACACAGCAAGGATTTTTTAGTAGGTACCGTAATTTTAAATCTGTTCTACTAATCTTTTCAAGTACTTATTAAAATGTATTTAAATGACTATTTTTAGATAGTTAAATGACTATTTTTAAACGGAAGAAATTATAAACAAAAGCCTACCTACTAATAACTACGACAAAAAATATGAAACCAAATATATCGCGCTGCAATAATACATTCAACTCCAATTATCCAATACGTGCAAACGCATCTAAATCTTCGTTGCTATCCCTCTATAGCGGGCGGGTTTTTTTTTTCGAGCTTGTGGTTAATGCTGAAGAGGGTATTCTGTCCCTGATGAAAAGCAAGCACTACGTAGCTGCCTGTGAGGAAAATTAAATAGAATGCATTGGCCGGGAATCGAACCCGGGCTGCCCGCGTGGCAGGCGAGCATTCTACCACTGAACCACCGATGACTGCTCATGACGCGCTTGTATAAGCAAAGGATGTTTTGATATTGTAACAACTTCTAAAGTACTTATTAAAATGAAAAAACAGTAAAAGACAGTTTTGATCTACATTAAATGGCCAACGTAACTAATATACTTATTTATATGCTGAGAGTAAGGGATAAACTTGAGTAACATACAGCTGATGTGTCAACGGCGGGATGTGTCAACAATTAAATTCGTTTTTCTTTAAAACTATTCGCAATTTCGAAACAGTGTAAAAAGCAAATTTTATCTTCGTTTAACGTAGAAAATTAATAAAGTATTTTAAAGGATAAGGATTAATACCATTATGGAAAAATATCCCTCACAATAAAAAATATATTGAAATTACTATTTTTAGACAGAAATATGATCACTACACGTTATCCTTAAAAGATAAAAATATGCTGTCGCGGACTTTTTTGTAGATCTTATTAAGAGGAACAATACTCCAGTATATTATTTTCATGTAGTACTTACCATTAAAGCAGCGCATGCGCGAAAGTGTCTCAACGGGTAGGACTTTAGACACATTTATCGTATTTATGTTAATTTACATAAGAATGTACAAATAATAAACTATATATAAACCTTCC
>JAEBDU010014588.1:0-12740 GCA_016802625.1 Heliconius numata
TTTTTATTTTAAAAAGTAATACGCTACTAGCGTATCAAAAATAAAAAAAAATTCCATTTTGTTTTAATATTATTCGAATTTCGTAGGCGTAGTGGCGACTGTAAATACGACGGTTGTAGGTTCTTTTCCCACTTGAAATAATAAAATATTTAATACTTTCATTTCATTTTTTCATAATATTGAGAAAATTGAAAACAAAAATGTATTTTTATTTATTCATAGTCAATCTCATATTTCAATAAGTGGGTAGAATCTAAATTTAAGATGAGCTTTTGGATCGCTTATTCTTTAGTCGAGCTTCGCGCTATCTCATCGTGTTTCAGAGGGAACCTAATGTTGAAACAATATTTCATTATAAACAATGAGGGAATTTCGAGATATTAGCTGTTGATCAGATCATTTCTTTAAGGGGAAATCGAACCCACATCTGTCAAGTGTACAATCAGGTAGACCCTGATTATACTGCCTAGCTACTCTGAAATTATACAATTCTAGTAGCATTTCTTGAAACAAAAAATCTTAAAATTACAGCCACTAGTATATATCTAGAATAGATTTCAAATTTTACCTGTATTTTAAGTCATAATTCTTTTAGTGAATTTAAATACAAATTTAATAATTAAGCCTTTATCTAAGCCCAAATCACCAGGGACAGAGTAAGTAATAAATGTTAAAATCCCGACTGCTGGAACTAAACTACGGAGTAACTAACCGGTTGATGGCTATAAAACGAAATTAACAATGTCATCTAGCATGCAATCAACACTATCTCAGTTTCATTAGTATGAACGTGACTTAATTATTCGATATATCTATGTATATGAAATTATATATAAATCAAAATAATTTTAACCCTTAAGTATAAGCAATATAATAAGACTCAAACGTGGTTTCGGTCGCTTAAGCCTTTTTAATAATATAACCTAAGGATTTTTCTAAATATATAATTTTTATTAAAAAGTATCCTATGTCCCTTTTAATATCTCTAAGAATATGTGTACAAAGTTTCATAATAATCGGTTGAGTAGTTCTAGCGGGAAAGCGTAACAAACAAAATTATATTCACATTTTTAATAATAATGATGTCCCACGAAGTTTAATTATAAAAAGCTTAAATTTCTGTTCAAAGTTCAGGTACAAGTAGTTCTATAAAAGCATTTTCGTCCGTATGCTTTACGTTATAGGCTACGTTGTAGTCTCTAAGGAATTGAAGGAATATGGAGAACTCTTAACGATCTTAACTTTACACTTTAATGCATATATAAAACATACAAAATATTCACATATACGTGGTGGAATAAAAATTGGTTGTTAAATATATAAAAGGAATAGGTTTTTGGCACTTAAGACAATGCCTTAAGAATTCGGCGGAAAATGGGCAATGGAAGTGTCTTAATGAAGAATGGAGTGTATGAACACTAGGTTTCCGAGTTCCCTCTGCCTATTTGCGGGATAAATCGTGAAGCAAAAAATTAATTTCTTCTCTCTGGTAAAACAAAACCTGGGCTCGAGTTCCACAATACAAAACGCAATATCTCGAATTCGAGCAGGAAATGGCATTCGGTCAAACACTGACATGAGTTTTCTTGTCAGTGTTTGAAATAAAATAAACAATAGATAAATGTACGAACCTACGTCATATCGCGCTATATATAATTTTATTCTCTCACCCACTCATTTATAAATAATAATTTTACAAGTCCCAATATTTTTCATGAGAGGCTGACTGTAAACGCAACTCGTGGGTTCGATCCCCATTCAAGGTAAGGAAAATATTTATTTAAATTTATGTTTCATTTCTTCGTCTCTGGTATTAAGGCTAAGCGCGGCGTTTAGTCCTGCCACTTAACATGCAGTGATTCTAGAATTGGCCGAAAATGGGGAACGGAGTGTATTAACACTACATTCCGATTTTGATATCTGAAATAATTATGAAGCGATTGTTAACTTTAGTATACATTTTTAATGACGCCTGTAAAAGCTTTTTAACTCAAATTCATGAACGACCGTTTGAAATATAGCATAATTAGTAAACATTTCTAATGAAAAAGATAAGAATTGTATTTAGAAGAATTTAGAAAATATTTTATTAACCATTCAGTTTGTAAATTTCAACACCTTTATTCAAAATCTTCAAATGTATTTTTAGTAAATTATAATATTTTATATTCGAATTCGAGTTCTCTATTTTATGAAAATATTATTTTAGTAAAATAAAAAAGTTATTTACAATTATATGAAAACCGGCGTGCAAAAACTTTAATCGCTATGTAATGCGATAGTGACATACTGTTACTGAATCAATTAATTTCGATCGTAATCGTCGATTGTTGACGAGAGCTCGATTAATTAACTTTCGTTTGAAAATGTTTATTTTGCTTTATAATATTTATTTTATACGATACAACAATTGATACAATTATTATGTTAGATAGATTTATTTTATTATAGATACTTTATTGCATACAAATAATAATTAAATAAAAAAAAGCACAGAAAATAGATAAATAAAACAGGTATGAAAAACCGGCCTTATTGCTTCAAAGCAATCTTTTTCAAGCAACATTTGATAACTATTTGACTTAAAATATAAGAGTGAAATAACGTTAAGTGAAAGCTTAACAAAAGAATAGTTGACGTTATTAATTTTGAGACAGAACCCTAAAAAGAAACATTTTTATGTTAGATACTATAGTACCTAAGTTCAAATAATTTCTAATAATTTATAATTCAAACCTTACCTACGTGATCACCTAAAGGTGAATATAAAATTGTTTCAAAACCAGTTTCGTTCGAATTTTATTCACGTCCCTAAAGTTGACCAAATAAATTTGATTTTTAATCAAAATAAGTCGAGCTTCAATGAGCCCGACGAGTGCTGTAATTTTTTTCATTGAAAAAAAAATATATATGAAGGTTATTTTTATAGTTCTCAATGTTTTATCTTTGTTGTCAATAAAGTTCTCGATCATATTTGGATGGAAAGTTCTCCATTCATCATCATCATCATCATATCCTATTAACTTTCATTGCTTTATAAATATTTTTAAGAATATTTATTCACACAATACTTAACCCACACCCTTTTTAATTTTTTTATGTTTCAATTCAACACATCTGCCATTTTTAAGGTACTTTTTTAAGAAAATAACATTTAAATTTAGATTTATCATTAACTGAATAAAAATTAATATCAATCAATCAATATGTCACTGTGCATATATAAACTCATAAAGTATGAATAGCCTCAGTTGTTCAATATGCATTGAATTATAGATTCATAAACCTGGGCATGTTGCAGCAAACACTAGGAGTCGTGTTGACGTGTGACACTGTACTCCTAAATTGACTCCAGTGAAGCTTGGTAATATACGAGAGGAAGCTATATCTCCTCTAGTATAAATTTTATTGAAGTATCAACTTGAAACTTTTTTTTTATAACTTCTATTTATGATTTTATAATCTTGATTGTAAAAGTGGTTACAAGTTCGGCTCCCACTCGGGGGAATGATATACATATTTAATATTTTTAAATGAAAAAATAGTATGCGAAGAAATCCTTGTACCCTATGCCTAGCCTGCTATAAGTGGGATACAACGTGATACTAAAAAATACGATATATTTTTAGAATTTACCCCCTAAGGGGGCCAATAAGAGGTTGAAAGTTTGTATGGAAAAATCTTTAAATCTCCACCGATTTTTATAAAATTTGAAATTTAGACTTACAAATATTTCATTGAACAGATGTTTCATGGTTTATTAGAATTCACCCCTAAATAAGCAAGCGAAGCTGCATGCGTCCGCTAGTATTATATAAAAATAATTTGCTATTAAATTATATCTGACATTTTAGTTAATTACGCGGTTAAACCGATGATTATTTTTATTTGAATTATTATGTAGTAGAGCTATAATTGATCGTACACTGTAAAAACAGTTTTTTTAAAACAACAAAGGTCAACAAAGTTAAAATATAACATTTTAATATTGTAACTTACAGTTATTCTGCAAGTTTCATACATATTTGCCCATGCGAAACGTTAATAGGTTTATAGTTATAAGTTTTAGTAGTTGCTCTGCGCATGGATGACTTTAAATATATAAATATATTGACACATTTAAATTCTCACTAGGCGTGGATTTTGTACTGCTGTTTGTTATATTAACAACCAAAATTATATTTTATGTTTATGATATTTTATCTATATATATAAAAGGACTTGTCCTCACTGACTGAGGTAAGACGCACGCACAGCCGTAACCGCTGTGCGTAGAAACGTAAAATTTAAACACTCTAAAAGGGTGAAATAGGATTTCTAAGTTTGTATGGAGAAAAAATTAAATCGGCACTGATTTTTATAAAATTTGAAATTCAGACTCTTAAAAGTATTTAATTGAACACATGTTTCATGGTTTTCTAGAATTCTTCCCCTAGGGTGCAAATAAAGGTTTGAAAGTTTGTATGGAAAAATCTTTAAATCGCCACCGATTTTTATCAAATTTGAAATTTGGACGATAGAGAGAGATTTTTATGGTTTATTATAATTCACTCCTAAGGGTACACAAATAAGCAGGCGAAGCTGCGCGCGTCCGCTAGTTTATAAATATATTTCTAAATTAAATAACAATTAATTAATACCTACCAAAATTATAAAACGAGAAATAGACCTATTTATACCTTTACCTAAACTTTACCTATATCTAAGCTTTAGAAGTCCCTGTTTTTAATAAAATAGTAGATATAAATATAACATTCGCTACGAAGGTTTTTCTGTTACTTGTATTATACTGAAATATTCCATAAAGACGAAAAAACCTTATTTGGTATGCCGAATATCAGCATCGATATTCAATTTGAAGTCTGATCATACGTCGATATCGGATGCTAAATCAAACGAAGTGAAGAAAATGGGAAATAGATAATTAGTTTCTGCGAATGCGCCAGAAAGTCGTACCAAAAGCTACACTACCGGGTAGGCAGAGGGAACTTAGTGACTAGACACTGGGTTAGACTTTTTCCGCCGAATTTTGGAGGTATTGTGTGAGAGTGGAACTCAAGGCAGTGCTTTACATAGACGCTAGAAAGAAGAAATGAAAATATTAAATATTTAATGTCCTTGAGTGGGAATCGAACCCACAACCTGTCGACGCCTCCACCTTGACGGGCCTTTACATGACAAGTTTAATACAGCTTTTAGTATTCCCTGAGGAGCGTTAGCTTCGTTAGTAACTTCGTGTTTCCTTATAAAGTTAAACAAAGTAATTTATATTGCTAATAATTATTTAGATTCCGCCTGAATTTAAAATATTCCGTGTTAATTGAATTTTGTATTATTATTTATATTATTAGATCGGGTTAAGGATAATAAATTCCATGCTAGCTGCCAGCTAATGTAATAGATTGTACCATTGACTTTGAAAAGAGCAACTGTTGAGTTTCTTGCCGGCTCTTCTCAGCAGAACTGCCTTCCGAACCGGTGGTAGCTTTTTGTTCATATGTTCATTCGATGATTCAAAAGTGCTTATAATAATTGCCTATTTGAATAAAGAATATTTTGAATTTGAATTTGAACTGTGAATTGAACTTCCGATCGTCTTGCTTACTATCAGATGCTCTTTTCTAAAACAAAATTCAATTTCAAATGTAGGCTTTTTAAATTTAGGCCAGCATAGTACATTTCCCCATATAAACTACCAATTCGTATGTAAACCTACATGGTAAGCTTAATATAGTATTTGGTATTCCCTGAGGAGCGTAATGTTCATTAGCATCTTGATGTTTGCTTATTAAGCTCTAGCAAATAGTCAATTTATGTTACATGTACTTACAAGAAAACAACTAACAACAAGTTTATCAGCTTCACGCTGTATCCCGCACATAGCAGGGTAGGCAGAGTGTGAGGGAACTCCTAGTGTTAAGACATTCTGTTCCTCACTTTCTGCCGAATTCTGGAGGCATTGCGTGTTGAGTGGCAGAACTCAACGCCGCGCTTGGCCTCGACACTATAGCGAAGAAATGGAAATATAAACGTAAATAAATATTTCACTTCCTCGAGTGGGGATCGACAACTTTATGTAATTTTAAGTTATTAAGAAATTTTATATTCTAATTTATTTTATTTATTACAATTTGGTCTTATTAGTACCAATAATTTTGTGAACATATTTTATTTTTTTTAATAATATATATATTCTTATACAGCTAAATCACTGTTTGTGTTTATTGAAAGTTTGCAGCCAATCTATCAAAGGAATATAACGTCCTACACAATTCTAAGCACACCTTTTCATCCTCTCGGCTTGAAATTAATTTTTAATAGCCCACCCCTTCAAAACCATAAATTTTATAACTTTTAAATATCAGCTCTTAGCAGTATAATCCCAATGTCATTAAACTTTACCAAAGTATATTTAGAAAAATACTAAGATAAATATATCTAGAGGATAAGCATGTATGAAATTAATGTCTATTGAATGTAATGCAGGATAGCTGCCAGCTAATGTAATAGATTGTACCATTGACTTTGAAAAGAGCAACTATTGAGTTTCTTGCCGGCTCTTCTCAGCAGAACCTCCTTCCGAACCGGTGGTAGCTTTTTGTTCATTCGAGGATTCAAAAGTGCTTATAACAATTGCCTATTTGAATAAAGAATATTTTGAATTTGAATTTGAATGAAAGTTTCATATTTAATTCAGTGATCATTGTAAAGTTATTACAATTTATAATATTTCTAAAATATAATAGTAATTCTAGTCTTAGTAATTTTTGTCAAAATAAACTAAGAAGAAATTGATATGAAAATTCCCATAGGAGTACAGGTCCATATGGAAATTAAGTGTCAAAACTGTAGAACATGCTCGTCGCACCGCTTAATCATAGAACGTGAAGTGCACCGACAGAATTCCTAGTTAGTGAGGATTTACAGTTCATTTCACTTCAATATTGAGTCTAAAATTAGGGGAAGCTTTCCCAATTCCATTGTACCTACTGCTTGTGGTCTTATGATATCAAAGTTTGATTAAAATTTGAGGCCAAAAGCATGCGGCACCCACAGATTGTGGGTTTTGATCCTCACTCGAGAAATGAATTATTGAATATTTTAATTACTTCTCTCTTATGTCGAGGCAAAGCACGGCATTGAGTTCCATCAATCAATACCTACACAATTCGGCGGAAAATGGGGAACAGAGTGTCCTGACACTAGGTCCCTTTGCCTACCTTGCTATGTGGGGGATATAGCGTAAAACTTCGAATTATAGTACAGAATGCCGGCAGGACTATAGAAATTAGACCGGGAGAACCATATTCAGTAATAATTTACATAAATACATAAGTTACTTAAGAGAATAATAGTGAAAATATAGTGTAATTAAAATAATTTCTTAAAAAATATTATTTTTTAAAATTTTTGGTTAATAATACATTCATTCAAATTGCTACCATTTTTCTTTGTTACGTATAACGGTACACTTGTACATTTTTAATAAGAAAGTAGCTGATTGTAATAATATATTCATATTTTTTGGGGTTTCGGTATGCATATTTTGTGAGCAAATACTTCTTTATTCAAGGTCGCTCAATATAATTTTAGCAACAGGCTATCACAAGCAACTTTCTTTATAAAATAAAAAAATATATATACATGACAGGTTAAAAAAACATGATAGGAAATAATTTCATTTTCTTCAGTGGACCGACAGAGGATAATACATTTTGAATATATTGAAACAAAATATTTGTTGAACGGGTCTCGTGCAGAAGAAAAGCCCACTTATACTAGTTTGCTATAGATATAATAAAATTATAATATAAGGATGAAAATTAAGTAAATTTATAGAAAAAGTAAAATAAATTATTTTTGTTTAGTTGATTAGCAATTATTAATTAATAAATAATTTTAACGTTGTTTATATTTTAATAATAAAAAAAAACAAATCCAAAAATAATAAGGTAACACGGTAACCTAATTTTGTAAAACAAAGTCGTAAGTGTAGCATATCCTAATGATTAATGATATAGTCGTAAGCGTATGTAAGCTCCATTATGTATACGAAACTTTAGAAACGTGTCTGGTTCACATTAAGTGATAATAATTATATGAAAATGTTGTAGAATTAGTATTATTTAATATGAACTTGGCTCTATTTCCAGAAAATATATATTGATTTAAGTTTTAGCGAACTGCAGTATTAAAGCATAATTGAATGTTTACGAAAACCTACTGGTTTAAAACGTCTACATTTTTCATGAGAACTTGAGACATGGCGTGGATTAATGGCGGAACTAAACGCTACAGCGTGTTTTACCTTAGGGAAGTAAAAATAAGCTCCCAAATGGCCATTATTATAGTAAAAAAGTTCGTTTTTAAAAGAACAATTTCATTATCTGTTGGCAAAAGAGGAATGAAATCCTATTAAATTTGAATCCTAATGGAAAAGGCTCTCTAGTGGCAACCAAACGATGTATTGTACTACAGGTGCGTCATTCGGGCGTGGCATTTAGAAATTTCACATAACGTAAATCGAAAATGTATTTGAAAATTACAATAACAAAAAAATCATTTTAGCTAACGAAATGATTGTAGTTACATAGTAATTTATGAAATTAATTTTTTGTAAGTGATAGTGGGTTTAAATCTTTAAATAAAAAAGAAATAAAACTTGAAAAATATATTTAAACTTTGTTGGACTTATAATATAAAAAAAAACTAAGTGTTTTCATTAGCCTAGAAATAACAGCAATATTTCTTAACTCGTATATTATAAAGAATAATCGAATATATGACGTAAAGCATTGCTCTATCGAACATTCTCATTTTCACAATTTTCCGTAACATAATTTTGTCATTTTTCTTGATAAAGCGCTTAGCAAAGCGTCAGGGGCTAAAGGTCACACTGACATAGACAGATGCTGCTTATACATGAAGCGCAGGGGCAGAATTGTAAACGCAACAGGCTGTGGGTTCGATTTCCACTCGAAAAAAATGAAATATTTTAATATCTTCTCTCCCGTGTGCAAAACGTAGTGTTGAGTTCTGCCACTCAACACACAATATCTCGAGAATTCAGCGGAAAATGTTTCCTCTGCCTACCTTGCTGTTTGAGGAATACACCATGAAGCTGTACTTCTAACAAATATATTATATAGATTTTCTTCATTACTTAACAAAGAAAAAACGTAAACTTCCAAAACGTTCAACAAAAGTTTAATATATTTTTTTTATAAATATTTAGTAATATGAAGATTAAATTTTTAATATGTTAGAATATAATATTAACGCAACATGGGTCTGGTGTAATGTCAAACTAAGTGAAGTAAATCTCTTGGGGCTACCTTCATGTGGTCGGGAAATTATACACACCTTGCTCATTTTAATCATGAAATATGTTTTCATTATAAAATAACATTTGGAAATAGCCGTCTAAGAGGAATTCCGCTTCTGGAGGCTTCTGGGGGGTACTAGAGCCAGGAAATGAAAATAGAGAGCCGAGTGTCTTAACACTAGGTCTGTCTTTTACGCAATCAGGGCCAAACCGCTAATTTAATTGTGATAAAATACTCATATTGAGATACTTGGGGGTCTCTGGATGAACATAGGATATTTTTTTTTTCCTCATATTTGTAATATTTTCGATATATACCAATATATTAAAATACTTATTAATTTGTCATGCAATTTATTCCGCCATGTTAATAACAACCGTCGTTGCTAAGCAACCATTTGCAAAGTTTGTTGTTAGAAAACGCCACCCAAAATGAGCTTGCTTAACGCATCTCTCTATTGAAAACTGAAAATAATTTCATAAATATATTTAATAAATATTAGTATAGTTCAAGCGGGCGTAGCCGCGTTCGGGTCCACTAGTTCTTATATAAAAAAATGTGATAATAATGATGTTGATAAAAAAAATGTAATGCAAGCAACAATTAACCACGTTCTTACGACATATAGGTACTACAGTGAAAACAAAAAAATGCTTGTTGAACAATTAAAATTGATATTATATTTCTTTTTATAATGCTGAATTATATCGAAGCCTGTATTGTATTATCTAGATTAGTTAAAGTGCCGTTGCCTTTAGATAAAGACCACGGAGGGAGATGTTTAACGTCAATGAAAATTGCTATCATAGCTTCCGACAGCCGTAGAACAGTCGCTACGCCTGGGACATTATTAAGATATTATACAAAATGGATTTTCCTTATTTTATTAATAGAATAGATTGGTAATATAATGAAATAAAATTTAATCCATACCTATACTATAAATTCGAAAGTAACTCTGTCTGTCTGTCTGTCTTTTACGTAATCAGGGCCAAAGCGCTAATTTAATTGTGATAAAATACTCATATAGAGATACTTGAGGGTCTCGGGATGAACATAGGATACTTTTTTTTCTCATATTTGTAATATTATCGATATATACCAATATATTAAAATACTTATTAATTTGACCTGCAATTTATTCCGCCATGTTAATAACAACCGTCGTTGCTAAGCAACTTGCAAAGTTTGTTGTTAGAAAACGTCACCCAAAATGAGCTTGCTTAACGCATCTCTCTATTGAAAACTGAAAATAATTTCATAAATATATTTAATAAATATTCGTACGTACAGTTTAAGCAGGCGTAGCCGCGTTCGGGGCCACTAGTTAAATAATAAATATACGTAAAAGTTACACCGTGTCTTCTTAATTTAAAATAACTGTCTTAAATTGTTACAACTTTTATTAGGAAAGTTTTATATTATAAAATATTTGTGAGTTATGAGTTTTCACCTTGTGTGAAAATTTTAATAATAAAGTCTAAAGTAATATTAACATCAAAAACCATATTAATTTTCATTTAATTTAGTGGATGATAAGTTCTAAGTAGGTACTTTTCAAATCAGGTTCAAGTTGTATCCCGCGCACAACCGCTGCCTATCCTGCTGTGTACGGGATTCAGCGTGAAACTGATTTATTTATTTATATATTTTAACCGAATAAACTACTGAGATTTCCGGTAAAAATATAAATATATAAACACATACTTATTACAAACGAAATAAATTGTAATGGAGTTTTTTTCGTATAGGTAAGCTTTCGCAAGCGACATTAATCGGATAATGGAAGATGACTTGTGACGTATCTCACTAATAAGTACGACCTCCGGCTTACGATTTCCTAAGAGACTTTCTAAGGATCATTTACTTTGGAAATAGCCAATTAAATGTTTTTTTTTTCGTTAATTCGATAATGATATATAGTACTATATGGTATGGTATTTTTATAGCAGGGTAGATACGTGAGAACCTAGTGTTAACACACTCCGTTCTCATTCAAACACTTTCGTTCCTCAATTTTTACCGAATTCTCGAGGCATTGCGAGTTGAATGGCTAAACTCACTGCCTGGCCTTCTTTCGATACCGGAGCAAGAAAATATTTTATAGTAGGAATCGAACCCACAAATTATACCATTAATTTAAAAAATATTTTTATATCTAAAGATATCGAATTCATTAAATTAAACTTTGGTAAGAATTACTTTAGTTAAGAACTGTACTATAATAGATTTTATTTTCAATATAATTTCGTAAAGAAAAAAACTTTCGTAAAAGCTAAAGAATCTCAAGTTCGAATTAAAATTAATAATAATATAGATAATACTGTAATACAGGTATAGTTAGTGAACTGTGACATTATTAATTTATTTTCATACAATTAACTCAAACATACATACAGTGGTTTATGTTCTGGTTTATTAGTAAATAATTGTCACTTACTGAATGAATTGGAGCGGTACTGCGACGTGGTGGGCGGGCACAGCACGTCGCTGTTCAGGCTCGACACGCTGACGTCACGCAGCTCCCCCAGCGACGACGAGCGCAATGTGGGCAACGAGAAGTTCACCTCTTTGGTCCTGGTGGGATTTAATTGTTTAGTTAATCTTTATTTTATGATTTTTAGTTTTGAGGTCGTTGTGGTGCAGAGGTTACGTGTGAGTGTAATGCGATGGTTTTGAATTCAAGTCCTACTGGTGGAATAAACTTTTATTTGTTAGTATTTTCATTTCTTAGCGCGGCGTTAAGTTCCGCCACGCTGCACGTAATACCTCGAAAATTTCAGTGGAAAGTGGGGAACGGGGTGTATTACGGGGCCCCCTCTGCCTAACCTGCTACATGCGGGATACAGCGTGAAGATGAAGAAAAAAATATTTATGGTTCGATAATATAGAACTGTATAGCTCTGAGGGAAATTATGAGTTCGATTATTTGATTCGATATTCTCATAATGTTAATATAATTTTTCAATAAATATTTGTAATTTCTATTATCTGCCCGCTTTTCTTTTCGTTTAATAAGGTAATGAGATAATCCAGTGTTAAGACATTTTTTTCTCAGGTTTTGTTAAAGTGATATTTAAATAAATAAAAGTATTTTGTTTTTGAGTGACTGACAGGTAACGCTAGTTTTCTATCTATATAGATAGATAACCAGAAACACGAAAAATAAATCGCCTAAATTGACAATGTTGATTCTTTAGGGAAATATAAACGGAAAAATCTTTGGAAAAACTATTACAGACCCTTTATTGAATCTATGGATGTTATTTTCGGTTAAATATTATCAATTTTGTGCTTTCTTTTGTACAGTATTATAAATTAAATTTAAACTGTGTTACAGTAATTACTTTTAGGGAGATAAAACTAAGAAAATTAATATTAAATTAAAAATAGAAAGAAAGAAAGAATAACGTA
>JAEBDU010014597.1:0-12738 GCA_016802625.1 Heliconius numata
TTTTTATTTTAAAAAGTAATACGCTACTAGCGTATCAAAAATAAAAAAAAATTCCATTTTGTTTTAATATTATTCGAATTTCGTAGGCGTAGTGGCGACTGTAAATACGACGGTTGTAGGTTCTTTTCCCACTTGAAATAATAAAATATTTAATACTTTCATTTCATTTTTTCATAATATTGAGAAAATTGAAAACAAAAATGTATTTTTATTTATTCATAGTCAATCTCATATTTCAATAAGTGGGTAGAATCTAAATTTAAGATGAGCTTTTGGATCGCTTATTCTTTAGTCGAGCTTCGCGCTATCTCATCGTGTTTCAGAGGGAACCTAATGTTGAAACAATATTTCATTATAAACAATGAGGGAATTTCGAGATATTAGCTGTTGATCAGATCATTTCTTTAAGGGGAAATCGAACCCACATCTGTCAAGTGTACAATCAGGTAGACCCTGATTATACTGCCTAGCTACTCTGAAATTATACAATTCTAGTAGCATTTCTTGAAACAAAAAATCTTAAAATTACAGCCACTAGTATATATCTAGAATAGATTTCAAATTTTACCTGTATTTTAAGTCATAATTCTTTTAGTGAATTTAAATACAAATTTAATAATTAAGCCTTTATCTAAGCCCAAATCACCAGGGACAGAGTAAGTAATAAATGTTAAAATCCCGACTGCTGGAACTAAACTACGGAGTAACTAACCGGTTGATGGCTATAAAACGAAATTAACAATGTCATCTAGCATGCAATCAACACTATCTCAGTTTCATTAGTATGAACGTGACTTAATTATTCGATATATCTATGTATATGAAATTATATATAAATCAAAATAATTTTAACCCTTAAGTATAAGCAATATAATAAGACTCAAACGTGGTTTCGGTCGCTTAAGCCTTTTTAATAATATAACCTAAGGATTTTTCTAAATATATAATTTTTATTAAAAAGTATCCTATGTCCCTTTTAATATCTCTAAGAATATGTGTACAAAGTTTCATAATAATCGGTTGAGTAGTTCTAGCGGGAAAGCGTAACAAACAAAATTATATTCACATTTTTAATAATAATGATGTCCCACGAAGTTTAATTATAAAAAGCTTAAATTTCTGTTCAAAGTTCAGGTACAAGTAGTTCTATAAAAGCATTTTCGTCCGTATGCTTTACGTTATAGGCTACGTTGTAGTCTCTAAGGAATTGAAGGAATATGGAGAACTCTTAACGATCTTAACTTTACACTTTAATGCATATATAAAACATACAAAATATTCACATATACGTGGTGGAATAAAAATTGGTTGTTAAATATATAAAAGGAATAGGTTTTTGGCACTTAAGACAATGCCTTAAGAATTCGGCGGAAAATGGGCAATGGAAGTGTCTTAATGAAGAATGGAGTGTATGAACACTAGGTTTCCGAGTTCCCTCTGCCTATTTGCGGGATAAATCGTGAAGCAAAAAATTAATTTCTTCTCTCTGGTAAAACAAAACCTGGGCTCGAGTTCCACAATACAAAACGCAATATCTCGAATTCGAGCAGGAAATGGCATTCGGTCAAACACTGACATGAGTTTTCTTGTCAGTGTTTGAAATAAAATAAACAATAGATAAATGTACGAACCTACGTCATATCGCGCTATATATAATTTTATTCTCTCACCCACTCATTTATAAATAATAATTTTACAAGTCCCAATATTTTTCATGAGAGGCTGACTGTAAACGCAACTCGTGGGTTCGATCCCCATTCAAGGTAAGGAAAATATTTATTTAAATTTATGTTTCATTTCTTCGTCTCTGGTATTAAGGCTAAGCGCGGCGTTTAGTCCTGCCACTTAACATGCAGTGATTCTAGAATTGGCCGAAAATGGGGAACGGAGTGTATTAACACTACATTCCGATTTTGATATCTGAAATAATTATGAAGCGATTGTTAACTTTAGTATACATTTTTAATGACGCCTGTAAAAGCTTTTTAACTCAAATTCATGAACGACCGTTTGAAATATAGCATAATTAGTAAACATTTCTAATGAAAAAGATAAGAATTGTATTTAGAAGAATTTAGAAAATATTTTATTAACCATTCAGTTTGTAAATTTCAACACCTTTATTCAAAATCTTCAAATGTATTTTTAGTAAATTATAATATTTTATATTCGAATTCGAGTTCTCTATTTTATGAAAATATTATTTTAGTAAAATAAAAAAGTTATTTACAATTATATGAAAACCGGCGTGCAAAAACTTTAATCGCTATGTAATGCGATAGTGACATACTGTTACTGAATCAATTAATTTCGATCGTAATCGTCGATTGTTGACGAGAGCTCGATTAATTAACTTTCGTTTGAAAATGTTTATTTTGCTTTATAATATTTATTTTATACGATACAACAATTGATACAATTATTATGTTAGATAGATTTATTTTATTATAGATACTTTATTGCATACAAATAATAATTAAATAAAAAAAAGCACAGAAAATAGATAAATAAAACAGGTATGAAAAACCGGCCTTATTGCTTCAAAGCAATCTTTTTCAAGCAACATTTGATAACTATTTGACTTAAAATATAAGAGTGAAATAACGTTAAGTGAAAGCTTAACAAAAGAATAGTTGACGTTATTAATTTTGAGACAGAACCCTAAAAAGAAACATTTTTATGTTAGATACTATAGTACCTAAGTTCAAATAATTTCTAATAATTTATAATTCAAACCTTACCTACGTGATCACCTAAAGGTGAATATAAAATTGTTTCAAAACCAGTTTCGTTCGAATTTTATTCACGTCCCTAAAGTTGACCAAATAAATTTGATTTTTAATCAAAATAAGTCGAGCTTCAATGAGCCCGACGAGTGCTGTAATTTTTTTCATTGAAAAAAAAATATATATGAAGGTTATTTTTATAGTTCTCAATGTTTTATCTTTGTTGTCAATAAAGTTCTCGATCATATTTGGATGGAAAGTTCTCCATTCATCATCATCATCATCATATCCTATTAACTTTCATTGCTTTATAAATATTTTTAAGAATATTTATTCACACAATACTTAACCCACACCCTTTTTAATTTTTTTATGTTTCAATTCAACACATCTGCCATTTTTAAGGTACTTTTTTAAGAAAATAACATTTAAATTTAGATTTATCATTAACTGAATAAAAATTAATATCAATCAATCAATATGTCACTGTGCATATATAAACTCATAAAGTATGAATAGCCTCAGTTGTTCAATATGCATTGAATTATAGATTCATAAACCTGGGCATGTTGCAGCAAACACTAGGAGTCGTGTTGACGTGTGACACTGTACTCCTAAATTGACTCCAGTGAAGCTTGGTAATATACGAGAGGAAGCTATATCTCCTCTAGTATAAATTTTATTGAAGTATCAACTTGAAACTTTTTTTTTATAACTTCTATTTATGATTTTATAATCTTGATTGTAAAAGTGGTTACAAGTTCGGCTCCCACTCGGGGGAATGATATACATATTTAATATTTTTAAATGAAAAAATAGTATGCGAAGAAATCCTTGTACCCTATGCCTAGCCTGCTATAAGTGGGATACAACGTGATACTAAAAAATACGATATATTTTTAGAATTTACCCCCTAAGGGGGCCAATAAGAGGTTGAAAGTTTGTATGGAAAAATCTTTAAATCTCCACCGATTTTTATAAAATTTGAAATTTAGACTTACAAATATTTCATTGAACAGATGTTTCATGGTTTATTAGAATTCACCCCTAAATAAGCAAGCGAAGCTGCATGCGTCCGCTAGTATTATATAAAAATAATTTGCTATTAAATTATATCTGACATTTTAGTTAATTACGCGGTTAAACCGATGATTATTTTTATTTGAATTATTATGTAGTAGAGCTATAATTGATCGTACACTGTAAAAACAGTTTTTTTAAAACAACAAAGGTCAACAAAGTTAAAATATAACATTTTAATATTGTAACTTACAGTTATTCTGCAAGTTTCATACATATTTGCCCATGCGAAACGTTAATAGGTTTATAGTTATAAGTTTTAGTAGTTGCTCTGCGCATGGATGACTTTAAATATATAAATATATTGACACATTTAAATTCTCACTAGGCGTGGATTTTGTACTGCTGTTTGTTATATTAACAACCAAAATTATATTTTATGTTTATGATATTTTATCTATATATATAAAAGGACTTGTCCTCACTGACTGAGGTAAGACGCACGCACAGCCGTAACCGCTGTGCGTAGAAACGTAAAATTTAAACACTCTAAAAGGGTGAAATAGGATTTCTAAGTTTGTATGGAGAAAAAATTAAATCGGCACTGATTTTTATAAAATTTGAAATTCAGACTCTTAAAAGTATTTAATTGAACACATGTTTCATGGTTTTCTAGAATTCTTCCCCTAGGGTGCAAATAAAGGTTTGAAAGTTTGTATGGAAAAATCTTTAAATCGCCACCGATTTTTATCAAATTTGAAATTTGGACGATAGAGAGAGATTTTTATGGTTTATTATAATTCACTCCTAAGGGTACACAAATAAGCAGGCGAAGCTGCGCGCGTCCGCTAGTTTATAAATATATTTCTAAATTAAATAACAATTAATTAATACCTACCAAAATTATAAAACGAGAAATAGACCTATTTATACCTTTACCTAAACTTTACCTATATCTAAGCTTTAGAAGTCCCTGTTTTTAATAAAATAGTAGATATAAATATAACATTCGCTACGAAGGTTTTTCTGTTACTTGTATTATACTGAAATATTCCATAAAGACGAAAAAACCTTATTTGGTATGCCGAATATCAGCATCGATATTCAATTTGAAGTCTGATCATACGTCGATATCGGATGCTAAATCAAACGAAGTGAAGAAAATGGGAAATAGATAATTAGTTTCTGCGAATGCGCCAGAAAGTCGTACCAAAAGCTACACTACCGGGTAGGCAGAGGGAACTTAGTGACTAGACACTGGGTTAGACTTTTTCCGCCGAATTTTGGAGGTATTGTGTGAGAGTGGAACTCAAGGCAGTGCTTTACATAGACGCTAGAAAGAAGAAATGAAAATATTAAATATTTAATGTCCTTGAGTGGGAATCGAACCCACAACCTGTCGACGCCTCCACCTTGACGGGCCTTTACATGACAAGTTTAATACAGCTTTTAGTATTCCCTGAGGAGCGTTAGCTTCGTTAGTAACTTCGTGTTTCCTTATAAAGTTAAACAAAGTAATTTATATTGCTAATAATTATTTAGATTCCGCCTGAATTTAAAATATTCCGTGTTAATTGAATTTTGTATTATTATTTATATTATTAGATCGGGTTAAGGATAATAAATTCCATGCTAGCTGCCAGCTAATGTAATAGATTGTACCATTGACTTTGAAAAGAGCAACTGTTGAGTTTCTTGCCGGCTCTTCTCAGCAGAACTGCCTTCCGAACCGGTGGTAGCTTTTTGTTCATATGTTCATTCGATGATTCAAAAGTGCTTATAATAATTGCCTATTTGAATAAAGAATATTTTGAATTTGAATTTGAACTGTGAATTGAACTTCCGATCGTCTTGCTTACTATCAGATGCTCTTTTCTAAAACAAAATTCAATTTCAAATGTAGGCTTTTTAAATTTAGGCCAGCATAGTACATTTCCCCATATAAACTACCAATTCGTATGTAAACCTACATGGTAAGCTTAATATAGTATTTGGTATTCCCTGAGGAGCGTAATGTTCATTAGCATCTTGATGTTTGCTTATTAAGCTCTAGCAAATAGTCAATTTATGTTACATGTACTTACAAGAAAACAACTAACAACAAGTTTATCAGCTTCACGCTGTATCCCGCACATAGCAGGGTAGGCAGAGTGTGAGGGAACTCCTAGTGTTAAGACATTCTGTTCCTCACTTTCTGCCGAATTCTGGAGGCATTGCGTGTTGAGTGGCAGAACTCAACGCCGCGCTTGGCCTCGACACTATAGCGAAGAAATGGAAATATAAACGTAAATAAATATTTCACTTCCTCGAGTGGGGATCGACAACTTTATGTAATTTTAAGTTATTAAGAAATTTTATATTCTAATTTATTTTATTTATTACAATTTGGTCTTATTAGTACCAATAATTTTGTGAACATATTTTATTTTTTTTAATAATATATATATTCTTATACAGCTAAATCACTGTTTGTGTTTATTGAAAGTTTGCAGCCAATCTATCAAAGGAATATAACGTCCTACACAATTCTAAGCACACCTTTTCATCCTCTCGGCTTGAAATTAATTTTTAATAGCCCACCCCTTCAAAACCATAAATTTTATAACTTTTAAATATCAGCTCTTAGCAGTATAATCCCAATGTCATTAAACTTTACCAAAGTATATTTAGAAAAATACTAAGATAAATATATCTAGAGGATAAGCATGTATGAAATTAATGTCTATTGAATGTAATGCAGGATAGCTGCCAGCTAATGTAATAGATTGTACCATTGACTTTGAAAAGAGCAACTATTGAGTTTCTTGCCGGCTCTTCTCAGCAGAACCTCCTTCCGAACCGGTGGTAGCTTTTTGTTCATTCGAGGATTCAAAAGTGCTTATAACAATTGCCTATTTGAATAAAGAATATTTTGAATTTGAATTTGAATGAAAGTTTCATATTTAATTCAGTGATCATTGTAAAGTTATTACAATTTATAATATTTCTAAAATATAATAGTAATTCTAGTCTTAGTAATTTTTGTCAAAATAAACTAAGAAGAAATTGATATGAAAATTCCCATAGGAGTACAGGTCCATATGGAAATTAAGTGTCAAAACTGTAGAACATGCTCGTCGCACCGCTTAATCATAGAACGTGAAGTGCACCGACAGAATTCCTAGTTAGTGAGGATTTACAGTTCATTTCACTTCAATATTGAGTCTAAAATTAGGGGAAGCTTTCCCAATTCCATTGTACCTACTGCTTGTGGTCTTATGATATCAAAGTTTGATTAAAATTTGAGGCCAAAAGCATGCGGCACCCACAGATTGTGGGTTTTGATCCTCACTCGAGAAATGAATTATTGAATATTTTAATTACTTCTCTCTTATGTCGAGGCAAAGCACGGCATTGAGTTCCATCAATCAATACCTACACAATTCGGCGGAAAATGGGGAACAGAGTGTCCTGACACTAGGTCCCTTTGCCTACCTTGCTATGTGGGGGATATAGCGTAAAACTTCGAATTATAGTACAGAATGCCGGCAGGACTATAGAAATTAGACCGGGAGAACCATATTCAGTAATAATTTACATAAATACATAAGTTACTTAAGAGAATAATAGTGAAAATATAGTGTAATTAAAATAATTTCTTAAAAAATATTATTTTTTAAAATTTTTGGTTAATAATACATTCATTCAAATTGCTACCATTTTTCTTTGTTACGTATAACGGTACACTTGTACATTTTTAATAAGAAAGTAGCTGATTGTAATAATATATTCATATTTTTTGGGGTTTCGGTATGCATATTTTGTGAGCAAATACTTCTTTATTCAAGGTCGCTCAATATAATTTTAGCAACAGGCTATCACAAGCAACTTTCTTTATAAAATAAAAAAATATATATACATGACAGGTTAAAAAAACATGATAGGAAATAATTTCATTTTCTTCAGTGGACCGACAGAGGATAATACATTTTGAATATATTGAAACAAAATATTTGTTGAACGGGTCTCGTGCAGAAGAAAAGCCCACTTATACTAGTTTGCTATAGATATAATAAAATTATAATATAAGGATGAAAATTAAGTAAATTTATAGAAAAAGTAAAATAAATTATTTTTGTTTAGTTGATTAGCAATTATTAATTAATAAATAATTTTAACGTTGTTTATATTTTAATAATAAAAAAAAACAAATCCAAAAATAATAAGGTAACACGGTAACCTAATTTTGTAAAACAAAGTCGTAAGTGTAGCATATCCTAATGATTAATGATATAGTCGTAAGCGTATGTAAGCTCCATTATGTATACGAAACTTTAGAAACGTGTCTGGTTCACATTAAGTGATAATAATTATATGAAAATGTTGTAGAATTAGTATTATTTAATATGAACTTGGCTCTATTTCCAGAAAATATATATTGATTTAAGTTTTAGCGAACTGCAGTATTAAAGCATAATTGAATGTTTACGAAAACCTACTGGTTTAAAACGTCTACATTTTTCATGAGAACTTGAGACATGGCGTGGATTAATGGCGGAACTAAACGCTACAGCGTGTTTTACCTTAGGGAAGTAAAAATAAGCTCCCAAATGGCCATTATTATAGTAAAAAAGTTCGTTTTTAAAAGAACAATTTCATTATCTGTTGGCAAAAGAGGAATGAAATCCTATTAAATTTGAATCCTAATGGAAAAGGCTCTCTAGTGGCAACCAAACGATGTATTGTACTACAGGTGCGTCATTCGGGCGTGGCATTTAGAAATTTCACATAACGTAAATCGAAAATGTATTTGAAAATTACAATAACAAAAAAATCATTTTAGCTAACGAAATGATTGTAGTTACATAGTAATTTATGAAATTAATTTTTTGTAAGTGATAGTGGGTTTAAATCTTTAAATAAAAAAGAAATAAAACTTGAAAAATATATTTAAACTTTGTTGGACTTATAATATAAAAAAAAACTAAGTGTTTTCATTAGCCTAGAAATAACAGCAATATTTCTTAACTCGTATATTATAAAGAATAATCGAATATATGACGTAAAGCATTGCTCTATCGAACATTCTCATTTTCACAATTTTCCGTAACATAATTTTGTCATTTTTCTTGATAAAGCGCTTAGCAAAGCGTCAGGGGCTAAAGGTCACACTGACATAGACAGATGCTGCTTATACATGAAGCGCAGGGGCAGAATTGTAAACGCAACAGGCTGTGGGTTCGATTTCCACTCGAAAAAAATGAAATATTTTAATATCTTCTCTCCCGTGTGCAAAACGTAGTGTTGAGTTCTGCCACTCAACACACAATATCTCGAGAATTCAGCGGAAAATGTTTCCTCTGCCTACCTTGCTGTTTGAGGAATACACCATGAAGCTGTACTTCTAACAAATATATTATATAGATTTTCTTCATTACTTAACAAAGAAAAAACGTAAACTTCCAAAACGTTCAACAAAAGTTTAATATATTTTTTTTATAAATATTTAGTAATATGAAGATTAAATTTTTAATATGTTAGAATATAATATTAACGCAACATGGGTCTGGTGTAATGTCAAACTAAGTGAAGTAAATCTCTTGGGGCTACCTTCATGTGGTCGGGAAATTATACACACCTTGCTCATTTTAATCATGAAATATGTTTTCATTATAAAATAACATTTGGAAATAGCCGTCTAAGAGGAATTCCGCTTCTGGAGGCTTCTGGGGGGTACTAGAGCCAGGAAATGAAAATAGAGAGCCGAGTGTCTTAACACTAGGTCTGTCTTTTACGCAATCAGGGCCAAACCGCTAATTTAATTGTGATAAAATACTCATATAGAGATACTTGAGGGTCTCGGGATGAACATAGGATACTTTTTTTTCTCATATTTGTAATATTTTCGATATATACCAATATATTAAAATATTTATTAATTTGACATACAATTTATTCCGCTATGTTAATAACAACCGTCGTTGCTAAGCAACCATTTGCAAAGTTTGTTGTTAGAAAACGCCACCCAAAATGAGCTTGCTTAACGCATCTCTCTATTGAAAACTGAAAATAATTTCATAAATATATTTAATAAATATTAGTATAGTTCAAGCGGGCGTAGCCGCGTTCGGGTCCACTAGTTCTTATATAAAAAAATGTGATAATAATGATGTTGATAAAAAAAATGTAATGCAAGCAACAATTAACCACGTTCTTACGACATATAGGTACTACAGTGAAAACAAAAAAATGCTTGTTGAACAATTAAAATTGATATTATATTTCTTTTTATAATGCTGAATTATATCGAAGCCTGTATTGTATTATCTAGATTAGTTAAAGTGCCGTTGCCTTTAGATAAAGACCACGGAGGGAGATGTTTAACGTCAATGAAAATTGCTATCATAGCTTCCGACAGCCGTAGAACAGTCGCTACGCCTGGGACATTATTAAGATATTATACAAAATGGATTTTCCTTATTTTATTAATAGAATAGATTGGTAATATAATGAAATAAAATTTAATCCATACCTATACTATAAATTCGAAAGTAACTCTGTCTGTCTGTCTGTCTTTTACGTAATCAGGGCCAAAGCGCTAATTTAATTGTGATAAAATACTCATATAGAGATACTTGAGGGTCTCGGGATGAACATAGGATACTTTTTTTTCTCATATTTGTAATATTATCGATATATACCAATATATTAAAATACTTATTAATTTGACCTGCAATTTATTCCGCCATGTTAATAACAACCGTCGTTGCTAAGCAACTTGCAAAGTTTGTTGTTAGAAAACGTCACCCAAAATGAGCTTGCTTAACGCATCTCTCTATTGAAAACTGAAAATAATTTCATAAATATATTTAATAAATATTCGTACGTACAGTTTAAGCAGGCGTAGCCGCGTTCGGGGCCACTAGTTAAATAATAAATATACGTAAAAGTTACACCGTGTCTTCTTAATTTAAAATAACTGTCTTAAATTGTTACAACTTTTATTAGGAAAGTTTTATATTATAAAATATTTGTGAGTTATGAGTTTTCACCTTGTGTGAAAATTTTAATAATAAAGTCTAAAGTAATATTAACATCAAAAACCATATTAATTTTCATTTAATTTAGTGGATGATAAGTTCTAAGTAGGTACTTTTCAAATCAGGTTCAAGTTGTATCCCGCGCACAACCGCTGCCTATCCTGCTGTGTACGGGATTCAGCGTGAAACTGATTTATTTATTTATATATTTTAACCGAATAAACTACTGAGATTTCCGGTAAAAATATAAATATATAAACACATACTTATTACAAACGAAATAAATTGTAATGGAGTTTTTTTCGTATAGGTAAGCTTTCGCAAGCGACATTAATCGGATAATGGAAGATGACTTGTGACGTATCTCACTAATAAGTACGACCTCCGGCTTACGATTTCCTAAGAGACTTTCTAAGGATCATTTACTTTGGAAATAGCCAATTAAATGTTTTTTTTTTCGTTAATTCGATAATGATATATAGTACTATATGGTATGGTATTTTTATAGCAGGGTAGATACGTGAGAACCTAGTGTTAACACACTCCGTTCTCATTCAAACACTTTCGTTCCTCAATTTTTACCGAATTCTCGAGGCATTGCGAGTTGAATGGCTAAACTCACTGCCTGGCCTTCTTTCGATACCGGAGCAAGAAAATATTTTATAGTAGGAATCGAACCCACAAATTATACCATTAATTTAAAAAATATTTTTATATCTAAAGATATCGAATTCATTAAATTAAACTTTGGTAAGAATTACTTTAGTTAAGAACTGTACTATAATAGATTTTATTTTCAATATAATTTCGTAAAGAAAAAAACTTTCGTAAAAGCTAAAGAATCTCAAGTTCGAATTAAAATTAATAATAATATAGATAATACTGTAATACAGGTATAGTTAGTGAACTGTGACATTATTAATTTATTTTCATACAATTAACTCAAACATACATACAGTGGTTTATGTTCTGGTTTATTAGTAAATAATTGTCACTTACTGAATGAATTGGAGCGGTACTGCGACGTGGTGGGCGGGCACAGCACGTCGCTGTTCAGGCTCGACACGCTGACGTCACGCAGCTCCCCCAGCGACGACGAGCGCAATGTGGGCAACGAGAAGTTCACCTCTTTGGTCCTGGTGGGATTTAATTGTTTAGTTAATCTTTATTTTATGATTTTTAGTTTTGAGGTCGTTGTGGTGCAGAGGTTACGTGTGAGTGTAATGCGATGGTTTTGAATTCAAGTCCTACTGGTGGAATAAACTTTTATTTGTTAGTATTTTCATTTCTTAGCGCGGCGTTAAGTTCCGCCACGCTGCACGTAATACCTCGAAAATTTCAGTGGAAAGTGGGGAACGGGGTGTATTACGGGGCCCCCTCTGCCTAACCTGCTACATGCGGGATACAGCGTGAAGATGAAGAAAAAAATATTTATGGTTCGATAATATAGAACTGTATAGCTCTGAGGGAAATTATGAGTTCGATTATTTGATTCGATATTCTCATAATGTTAATATAATTTTTCAATAAATATTTGTAATTTCTATTATCTGCCCGCTTTTCTTTTCGTTTAATAAGGTAATGAGATAATCCAGTGTTAAGACATTTTTTTCTCAGGTTTTGTTAAAGTGATATTTAAATAAATAAAAGTATTTTGTTTTTGAGTGACTGACAGGTAACGCTAGTTTTCTATCTATATAGATAGATAACCAGAAACACGAAAAATAAATCGCCTAAATTGACAATGTTGATTCTTTAGGGAAATATAAACGGAAAAATCTTTGGAAAAACTATTACAGACCCTTTATTGAATCTATGGATGTTATTTTCGGTTAAATATTATCAATTTTGTGCTTTCTTTTGTACAGTATTATAAATTAAATTTAAACTGTGTTACAGTAATTACTTTTAGGGAGATAAAACTAAGAAAATTAATATTAAATTAAAAATAGAAAGAAAGAAAGAATAACGTA
>JAEBDU010014627.1:0-17438 GCA_016802625.1 Heliconius numata
AAAAAAAAAATAAAACCTAATTTTCGGGCTCCAAAAATTACGGGCCCTAGGCAGTTGCCTATGTTGCCTAGGCCTTAGTCCGCCCCTGGTTACGACTATATGAAAGGTGAAATACAAACGTTTGTTGCCACATGTATAAGTAATAAGTAGTAATATGTAACATAAAAATATTTCAAAATATAATACTAAGCCAACATATAGTAATATTTCATCACGACTTTCAATAAATAAGCCCACTCGTTTGCCTTTGAATTATTTAACATGAGTAAGATATTATAGTTTATTATCGCGTTAATTATTTACCGACCTATTTACGGTAGCATATGGCACTATGAAAAGCGCTCAAAATTTAGGGAAGTTATGTTGTCTTGTCTTTTAATGGGAATGGAGTGTCTTAACACTAGGTTCCCAGGTTCCATCTGCCTGTAGCCTCTGCTATGTTCGGGGTACAGCGTGAAGCTGAAAAAGAAGAAAAAATAACAATATACTACTTAAATCTAGTTTTGATATATTTTAACCTCAATTCGGGGTCTTTATAAACAGGTTTGATGAAGTTACTCCTATTAAACAATCCGCGTTGGATAAATAAAATAAATGTAGCAATTAAACTTAATATCTTGCACTATAAAATATATTTTTTATTTCATTAATTTCCTGTGGAATGATAATATTTCTTTATCTAAAACTGTCGTAGCTTCAGCGTACTGACACATTTATGTTTATCTACATTGAACATTTATTTGACCTAAGTTATATTTTTATATATAAGTATATTCAAAGTCCTATCAATACAAGAAAAAGGAATGAGTTATACGTACGTAAGGAATGAGGTACATATGAAAAAAAAAGAAGAAAATCATTAGTATCTTTTTTATCTATTGTGTATTTGTGGGGGGCAGGGAGACGCGTGGATACCTACAACGGGTATCGATCCTGTGTGCCTGTTGGGGAACAACAGTACCTCAGGGTACTTACAACGTTTGGCGGACGTCCGTTAGTCTCATTTAATAGCCCAGTAGCCAGTCCATCTAAATTCCATTCCATGGTCCTAGTTTAGATTTCCACATTTTCCATAGTTCCTACGCATTAACCGGCGACCATATCTGGGCAATTACCTGTGGTTACCCAGAGATGGATCCCGGCTGATGCGTCACAGTAAAACATTTGTATATTCTCTTAGGGGCCTCTACGTGTTGGGCCTGTGTCCCCATGCAAGCCTTCCAATAGACCCGATTCTTTAGAACCCGTGAATTATTAAAGAGAAACATAATAATAATTAAAAATGAGCGTGAATATTGAATGCTTTAATTAACCCTTTCAATCGTTCAATCACCGTGATCGATATCGATCTCGATCAGTTGTGAAAATGAACCTGTTCATATGAATATACGGTAGGAAAGCAGGACGTGTCCTGGGAAAACAGGACGGTTGGCCTTAGGTAATAAGACAAAGCACAGCTTTGTGTTTCGCCACTCTACTCGTGCATGCAATTCCTCCCTGCCTGGAATAGAGAAGATAAGGAATAAATTTTAACCTAAAAACGGGTTCTTTATAAACAGGTTCCACATATGTCTGACGAGTGACAGTTTATCTAATGCGTGCGATACCCGACGCGTGACAGCGTGATACGAGTGTTTTAAACTTAGCATGTCATAGATCATTGGTATCTAGAGCGGATCGAATATCTAAATTGATATGCAAAAATTCATGTTCAATGGCGTGAAATCGTTAGTTTTTATCTTGTTTATGTAAATATATAAAATTAAGTTAATTCGGGAGATGTGATCTTAATTAATCTTTTAAAGTATAGCACGAGCCATATCGTGATTTGTGGTAGGTACGCCTACTTGTGAATCTAAACATGATAAATTCAAATTCAAATTTAAAATATTCTTTATTCAAATAAACTTATTATAAGCACTTTTGAATCGTCGAATGAACATATGAACAAAAAGCTACCACCGGTTCGGAAGGCAGTTCTGCTGAGAAGAGCCGGCAAGAAACTCGATAAACTAGTAGGTGTTGAAGTTAGGTAAATAAGAACGCAATTGTTTTAATATTTTACTCAAAACAATTTACTTCCTCCTGTTCTCCATACGATGTCGAATATATATAAAAAATGAACATAATGATATAATTTCCATTTCCGAAATACTAGAAATGAAAGATAGTTCATACATTTTTTTTTAACTGTAGATAGGCAAGCATTTGTCCGCTATCTCACCTGGTGGTAAGTGACGATGCGAACGATGGTAGAGCATGCTTACCTAGATAATGCCTATTCACTCTTATCTTGAAAAGGGCCAAGTTGTATCTTTCTCCTTTTTCTCTCTCTTTTTCTTTGTTTGTTGTTGTGTTATTTATGAATGAAATCAAAAGTTAGACTAATAAGGTAAACCTGAATAAAACAGTTATCTTTTCTATAAAAGGGTTTCTCACCAGAACGTTGCTAAAGCAGTACCCAAACGAGTGCCCGATCTTATCCTCCACCTCCACCAACAAGAGCAAATACTTATCAAATCAATGCATCAGCACGTACACGTACTATGACCGTGGCCCAAAGATTTTGAAAACTATCATTGTTAAGAAACCATGTTAAGATTTTATCAGTGTTTTAGTGAAATAATGAAAACGTCGTGATTTATTATTATAAAATTATTTATTTTGTTATATTATAATAATATAATTTGACAATATAGATTATATTTAGTTGATAAAAAAATATTAGGGAGCTATGTGCTATGTGAACCTGTTAGGCACCTACAGGTGAGACTAAGCGGCGCAGCTAACGCAAGACTACTATCTCATTAAGTAATAATGTTTTCATTTACAACGCCAAGCCTACACACGAGTACTTTAAATTTTATAAATATTTCACGTTTAAGATTTAAGCTTGATAAATTCAAAGAATTCGCATAATATATTATAACTAATCTTTACAATCATTCATAAATGAAATAACTATATTTTCTAATGATCTATAATGTTTGTAAATGAAACTTAAAGTTCTTGCTAGTAAGATGACAAACACAGTACAAAATTTAATGGAATCTAATTCAATTTAATTTAATCCAATTTAATCAAATTAATTTTAACCTGGTAGGCGTGTCAACATATGGATTACGTGCCAAGCAATAATGTAGAAATTTGTAAGTAGCCAACGTCATATGCGACTATAAAAATCTTGGAACGTATGACCTTTGAGAAACGGATATACCGTTCACTCAGCATCTTAATTCTTGCAATTAAACGTGCTTTGAATGTATTCACAATATGGGATAATAGTGAAAAAGCTTTTTTATTTTAGTTAAATTATATTTCTTTTAATTGACTGTAAATTTAAGTAACGTAAAAGTATTTTTCCCCTTGTCTTTCTTTTTCCCTTGGTATTTTAAGGGAATGGCGCCATCTAAAAGAATCAGTGCTTGATGAACGAATAATGATAAAAAGACATACTATTAATTGTATTACTTGAAAAAAAAAGATTCTGGGTTCAATTCCCAATCGAGGAAATGAAATATTTAATATTTTCGCTCTGGTGGCGGGGCAAAGCGCAGCGTTGAGTCCCACCACTCAACGTGCAATGCCTCCAGCAATCGTCGGAACGTGGAGAACGGAGAGTCTTACCACTAGGCTTCCTCTGCCTACCTTGCTACTTAGGGGATATAGCGTGAAGATGAGTGAGATTAAACATATCGTAATAAATTATAAATCAATGATGTCTTGAAAAGATTGCGAAAACTAGAAGTAATAAAGTGGGCGATAATTGAAAGGTATTCTACATAATATTCCGATTCTGATCGTGACCAGAGAAGATTTGTTAATTTCTATGTTCCAGTTACGTTATGCTAACGTTAAGTGCTCGATAATTTTATAGAAGTGCCATATTGCAATTTATAATTAAATAACATAAAATTTATCGATTTATTATGTTAAATTAAGTAACTTAATTTGTATAATTGAATAAGCAATCAATGAAAATTTATATATTTATTTCAGCTTTACGCAGTATTCCGCATGTAGCAGGGTCGAAGAGGGAGACTAATATAAAGACACTCCGCTCCCTACTTTCCGCTAAAATGTGGAGACATTACGTATTGAGTGGCGGAATTCAACGCCGCAATTTGCCTTGCTTCTGCCGCGACACCAGAGCGAACAAATAAGCATAATTATTAAATATATAATTTTCTCGGGTGGGAATCGAACCCACAAACTGTGTCGCTTCACACACTTGTGCCCCTGTGTCACAACTGGCCTGTCTATATTAAAAATACAAAAAATATTAAATATATATTTGTATTTACCATAATTACAAGAAAGCACAATTGATTATCTTCTCAATATAAAATGATATAACATTTAGAACTAGCAAATAGAATGCCTGCAAGGCATCCCAGCACCAGCAGAGCGGCCGGCCTTCGCAGTCACATGACTGAGAGCTTCTCGCTGATCCACTTTTCATTCTCCCACCAACACTATTGCCCTTCATCAAGTGGTCTATCGCTTCGCAACATCTTCGCACATCTATCTTACCGTAACATGCTATTAAGAGAAGTATCACTAACATTAAAATTGTATTTCTCAATTTGTTTTCTATGCACACGTAAAAATACTTAAAAATATTCGTGGAAATGACTAAATTTAAACCTTTTTTAAGAGCAGAGGATTTGAGTCTTCTATACATATATTTACCAACATATATTTTTTGGACTAGCAACACATATTGCTCTTTATGTGGCTGTGACAGCCTCGTATATGCTACTTCAAATTCATAGTTAAGGACGAGAATAATCTTATTTCATTTTTTAACTCATTGATTAATTTAATATTCGTCTAAGTCTAAAATATAGTGTAAAATAACTTCAAACATTCTACCGCATATCGACGATAAGGTCAGGAGTCATGTTTCAAGCAAGATTAATATCTATTAGCTGTCCTACCTACGTAATAATTTCATTTACGCAAACCTTTCGATGAAATAATTTTAGTTATGCGTCAATTTCTTGCATGTTATTAGTTATATTATAATTTTGCCTGCTTCACGCTGTATCCCGCACACAACAGGGTAGGCAGAGGCCAGTTAAGTTGAACCTAGTGTTAAGATACTCCGTTCCCCACTTTTATAATTATAATTTTGTAAACTGAATATAACGTAAAAGAATAATATGAATATAGATATGTATAAAATAAACAAGGCGATGGTAAGTCTTAGTCTTTGACAAAGTCTGAAGTTATTTTGTCTTCCTTAATATTTTCTATATATTGTAAAATAATTGTTTAATAAGCTTTCACTTTCGGTGGACAGTGTTCTAATTTCGTAGATAGGGGTAATGTCGATCAGTGAAGGACGTCCTGACTGTTTCAGTCCGGGCGTTGTGTAATTACCGGTTTTTTACTAACAAATGTAATTTCTACATCAATATTTTAGGGTTTCTGTCCCTGATAGCTTTGCAAGGAAACTACGTCCTGGAATATATTATTGAATGATATTTTCTTTTCGTTAAGACAATATCATTCAACTAGAAAGATATATAGAAATCGTTTGAAAAACAATATTTTTTTTCCGTTAACACCTGTCACCCGTTATGAATTTTAAATTTTTGTTTTAATATTAAAGTGTAGGTACTTTATATATGTACAAGTTCTACAAACCGAGTGTTCCATATTAGAAATACAACACCTTAAACGGCCCTAGTTTCGAGACTGTTTTTTTTTATTTGACTGGTGACCAACACATGTGTTAACCAATTAATATTGCAATGCTGGTGCTGGTGGGATAAGATAGAAATGTATCCAAAATAGAGGAGAAGAAGGGTAGTAAGGAAACTACAAAAACAATAGTACAATAGTACTTACTAATGAGGCCAGTCTTGGCGCAGGGGCTCGAAGTATGACTGTAAACGCAACTGGTTGTGGATTCGATCTCCACTCGAGGAAATGAAATAATTATTTAAATGTATATTTCCACTTCTTCGCTCTAGTGATAAGGTAAGGCGCGGCGTCGAGTACTGCTACTCAACACCCAATGCTTCCAGAATTCGGCGGAAAGTGGGGAACGGAGTGTCTTAACACTTTCTCTCTGCCTATCCTGCTGAATGCGGGATACAGCGTGAAGCTGACAAAAAAAAATGTCTAACAATATCTTTTTATCTATGTAATACTTCACAAAAATTGAAATAGTTTGATTGTAAAGAATATACAAAATATATCGAATTACCATATACATTAATGGATGTATATGGTAATTCGATATCACGAATTACCATATAATTTTTTTATGCATATCTGTTATTATGTTTATGAACAACAATGAGAATTTAAATAGATATGTGATTTTATTTACAAAGATATAAAAAAGATATTGCAAATTAATAAATTCTTAGACTTGTACTTTAAAGTTTCAATAAGCATTTAAATATATACCTAAATGTGGATAAGACCACCAAGTTGTTCCACAATGTAGAATTAAGTACATTATAAGACGAAATAAGTGATAGTGTTGCGAAAAAGCACTTACAGCGAGTTACAAATATTAATATGAATTAAGTAAAAACTCTTTTTGTGGTTAAATATTTGTATGTATTATTTACAAAAAGTTTAAATGAATATTTCATTTAAAATGAAATAAAATTCAAGGACGCAACTTTAACCAAATTAAAATCGCCTGAAAGAAATGTTGATAAGTTTGAAAAATGAAACTTTTATGGAGTTGATAAGTTTGAAAATCTTTTCGAAATGTTTCTTACTTACATTTTTTTCTTGCTATGCTATGCTAAACATAGGGAACCTTATATTATAAGAGACCATACAAAAATTTTGCGAGGCACGTGCTGAGTGTCGGAACCCAACGATGCACTTTCTACTAAAGCGGAGAATTGAAAAGAGATTAAATTATAATCTTTCGTCAAAGTGTCAGTAAGACGCTGTTTTACTGCGTTACAGCGGATAAATTAGTAACTTCAATAAATTATTCGTTATCAAATATAATTGAATTAATATAAGCTATTTTTTTGGTTTTTGTTTTATTCTTTGTACATTTAAAGTGTCCTATAGTGTCAAAATTAAGTATTTTCGAGTATTTCAAGACACGTTATAATAATAACAATTGTTCTAAATATATATTATGAACAATAGGTGATTATTTAATTATTAGGAAAATATGTTTAAATGGACAATTTCGGCGCAAGTGCAAAATGTAGCTTAGCCAGGAATGTTGATATTAAACAAACCAGGTCAACTTTATATTGACTGATTGTGAAACATATGAACGAGTTTTGCAGAAAGCTGGTAGACCAATGAATATTACGAATGTGAGCCGTACTTGACCAAATTGTATCGTATTTATTTACTTTGGAAAACGAAAAGCTATATCTATTTTAGGGGATTTCATTAAAAAAATATCACTATTTAATAAAATGATGAGGATTCAACAATAATTTACATAATTGTAATATACTTAACTGTTACTTAACTTAACTTAACGGGCACACCAACTATAAGAGTTTTGTCTTTATTGTGATGGAAATAGAAATGGAAATAGATGATACGAAAAAGAAGAAGAGCGCATCATAGCGCAGTAGGCGAGCACCCAAATTTCTTCTTTGGGTGGCTTTTCAATCTTGAAGGTTGGGCACCTAAGTTCCCAAACTCTACTCTCCTCCAACTTTATAGGAGGGAAATGAATTATTCCCTGAGTCTCGTATTTAGGCGGAAAGCACAGATTTTCGACACTGTATTCTCTTTTTCTACCTTAGTATGTAAGGCTATTTTTTATATATAATTACTTACAGTAATTAATAATGTATAACAGTTCACAGTAGCGTATTTAATTCGTATTTTTTTGAATTATTAATTAAGGCATAAATAACAACGTTCAAGTGCATTAATTAATACATTATAATTAAAGTCTCGTTGTATAGGTTTCCATTCGCTTATTTACTGATAACTTTATATTATACGATAA
This sequence comes from Heliconius numata, assembly GCA_016802625.1. Lineage (NCBI taxonomy): Eukaryota > Metazoa > Arthropoda > Insecta > Lepidoptera > Nymphalidae > Heliconius > Heliconius numata. The sequence goes on from JAEBDU010014627.1 coordinate 7,964, forward strand.
ACTTTATAGTCTTTTAGTTTGAAGACATTTACATATATTAAGATTTCTGAAATGTTCCATATAAGGTAGAATGGAATAGTTTTTCCCAAATAAAAATGAACATTAATATTATTATTATAAAACAAATAAAAATAATGTCTGCCAATCTTTTATTATTTTTTCACGCAAAAACTACTAGACCGATTATGAGGAAACTATGAGTCCTCAACATCATATAGGCTAGTTTACTTCAAAATTTAAAGAAATTTGATTCAAGGGCTTTACTATTAAAAAGTACTTTGAAAAGTTAACATGACTTTACTAAAAGAAATAATTGAGTACATTTATTTGAAAAACGAGTAGTAGATGAAAATAGGAGAGCAAGGATGGTCATAAAGTCTACACAAACGAATTTGCGGTAGGCAACTAATAGTATATACCTACATTTTAAGTTAAAATTAATAATTATTATTCTTATTAATAATAAGTCGATATTATTATCTAAATGAATTTGTTAGTAGTTTTAAGTGTATAATTAAATACACATAGAATTGCTTTTAAATGGTATATATTAACATAGGTAAATATTTATGCCTTAGCATAAACAGGACGGACCTCCAGTTTTCCAGTATTTTTTTTAGCTTCAGTCTGTTTCTAGTGTTAAGACAACCCGTTCCGAATTTTCCACCAAATTCTAGAAGCAATACGTGTCGAGTCGCGGAACTCAACGCCGCGTTTTACCTCGACACGAGAGCGAGGAAATGAAAATATGAAATATTTCATTTCTTCGACCGGGCATCGAACCCTCAACCAGTAGACAGCCAACTTTCCGGTTTCTTTATATTTATTTTCTTATTGCATCTACATATATACAAAACATAAATTATTTAAACAACTCTATTTATGTAACTAGGTCGTTTAATAGTAATAATGACGATCGTTTATCCGCAATTGCGTCATGTCCGCACCACATCTATCTACTGATGTAAAAAATCAAGTTAAATCGAGGGTCTCACAGCATCAAATTAAAAGAACCGACTCCATGCTTTTACAATCGTTATATCTTTATTTATTATATAATACTATATCATCATATATAATACTTTTACTTTTAGGCCAGTCGTGGCGCAGGGGCCCAAGGTGTGACTGTAAACGCGACTGGTTGTGGGTTCGATCCCCACTCGAGGAAATTAAATATTTATTTAAAATAAGTTACATACTTCATTTTTTGGACGTCAAATAAGTTACCACCAGTTCGCTAAAGTTAATGCCTCACACCTGAGAAGAACCGGCGTAAGAAACTCAGCGGGACTTATTCTTTAAAATCAATTTTATACAAATACATATTTAATTATTTGTGAATGTAAATTTCTATTTTCATTCCTTCGCTCTGGTTTCGTGGCAGAGCGTGGCGTTGATTTCCGCCAATCAACTCGCAATGATTCCTGAATTCAAAGGAACGTGGCTTAACACTGTGTTCAATTTTACCCTGCTGTATGCACACAACTGCGTGAAACTGATAAATAGAAAAAAAAAACTTTTACTTTTCATCGCAGTACTTTATTACACGAGAAACTCGTAACATATCCTAAAATGTATCATTACTTCACATATGTTAAGTTGACGAATTTGTCGAGATCTTGTTTTGGTAGCATGTAAACATACGGAGGCAAATACGAGCTTAACAAAAGAAAAGATTCTCGAAGTTTGGCCCGAGCTGGTATTACCTTGCGTAATATTGTTTTTGCAGATTAGCTGATTGCACCATTTCACAATCGAGACATGGTCTTGCTTAAATTGATTGCGGAAAACACGCTAAAAATACTTAAATTAAAAACTGAATAGTAGGTATTCAAGAGTTGTCAGTTTGTTTGTACTGTGAATGGAGTAAGGTTGTTGACTTAACTTAACTTAACTAAAGTCAGTTATAGCTACGATACTTATAATAATTTAGTATAACAAATATTTTATATTAAAAATTTTTTCTCGTTTTTTATTTTTTTTTAATTTACTAATACATTTTTAACGCATTTCTTTTTTCATTTGCTATGTTAAGTTTGATAGTGATTTTCTTCGTAGCTCTATATTGTTTTTATAGACAAATAAATTTTCATCATTTTTATTAAAATTTATTATTCATATATTATTGGAATATTTACAAACAGATTTGTATAGATATTAAATGACACATTAATCCTTAATTTAATTTAAACGCTTAAGTTGTCAACTTTAAAATTAATAAGATATCAAAAATTCATGTGAAAAAAGAGGTTACTGATAGTATTTTGATATGAAAAAAAAACATATTGCTAAAAGGTGTATATAGTTTAACACTGCAATAAAATATATATAAAAAATGTAATATGGTGTATATTTTTTTATATTATATAAACAATGATTATATAATAATCTTTAATTCAGTATTATTTTATTAACATTGCCTTATTTTAAAATGGCACGATACATGCATAATGATACCAAATTACCTTATATGGCTTATTTTTATAATAGTTGTCATAATATTGCTATACTACTGATATAATATTAGTGAGGCCATGATGGCGCATTGGAACAGCGTTTGACTAGCAAATTGTGATGGTTGTAAGTTCGTTCCCCAATCTAGGGAATGTGAGCTTGAGTTCCAATATTGAACAATTTGGGTTTAACATCGGATTTTGGAAAGATGACTATGTTAACACACTAGGTTCCCTTTGCCTACCTTCTCCTAAATGCAAAATGAAGTTGAAAAACCTGATTAAGATAAAGAACACTCGATAAAATTAAATATTTAAAATCTTCATTTCTTTGCTTTGGTGTCGAGGCTAATCGCGGCGTTGGGTTCCACCACTAAATACGCAATGGCGCCAAAATACGGCGGAAAGTGGGAAGCGGAGTGTCTTAACAATAGACTCTATGAAGATGATAAAAAAATATTAAAATAAAATTATCGATAAGTACAATACAAGCGGATATGTATATAAATGAATGTGTACATATATCTCGTTACATTTAAAAAACAAGTTTAAAGCCTTTACGTACTCAAGCCACGCCTATACGAATTTTAAACTTCTAAGTAGATGAAGGTTAAACCTTATGCAACGTGACGTTAGCCGTAATGAGTATATTATAATATATAGAAAAGTTACTTTTAATTATTTATTATAAGATTAAAAGGTGCCGATAACTGTAAACAACTTTTATTACTGACATTATCCGTTCATTATTCATTAAAATTAATTAATTCTTAGCTTCTAAGTATCATATTCGTTTTACATATTATAGCATTGAGAAAATTTATTCGTATGTTTATTGGAATAATTATTCGAAAAATCGTGAATTATGAGTCCAGGCGTAGCGCAGACACAAGCGTGTAAACGCGACATGTTCTGGGTTCGATTTCCTCTCGAAAAAATGAAATATTTAATATTTTCATTTTTCGTCCTGGTTTCAAAGCTAAGCTGGATGTTGAGTTTCAACACTCAACACTTGAACAATGCCTCTTAAAAAAACAAAGAAATAAAAGAAAAAAATAATTTTAACAATAATTATTTGACAAATTATATAACTAACTTAAATAAATGCAAAATTACAAGCTAAAAAAACAATTTCTTTTCAATTGACGCAACGCCTTGTCTCGCACGGATCATCAGAGTATTGTAGACAGTGTAACAATGGCTGTACTCACGATGCCATTATTAAGTAATTCGACTATATTTAGTTGAGCAAATAATGGTTATGCAAAACAGAGAATGTAGGAAATCATTGGGAAGTGCTCTAGATCTTCTCTTGTTATATTGGCAATTGTGAAATTAATTATTTATAAAATATTTCGTAATGAACATTATTAATATTAATATAATAGCATCTGGTTCCCACTCGGGGAAATGAACTATTATTTTTTAATATTTTCATTTCTTCTCTCTGCAAAAAAGGCAAAACGCAGCGTTGAATTCTGGTACTCAACACTTAATATCTCGAACATGCGATGGATAGTGGGTAACGGAGTGTTTTAACACTGTGTGCTCTCTGCCTCACCTGCTATAAAAAAAATCTGTTGGATAAAATAAGAACTAAATAACAGACTAGCCATTCTTTATATATACTAAAAATAATAAAATAAAATTCTATAAAGCACTACTAAAGCACTACTAGATCTATAAATATTAGTAAATTATATGCTATTTTAATAAGAGCATAAAAAAATGCATTAAAGTGAGACGTGATTAAGTCTAAGTCTTCACCAGCCTTGCTTACTTACGTTGTTAATTCAAATGACTAGCACACGAACAGGCTTCGATGTAGACCGAGGTCGATATATATTAGGCTGTTAAACGTCGATTTGTCTTATCAATATATAATATATCGTAACACCAGTTCTCATATGTATGTATATAAATCATATAAGTAATTAATAAGCTAATATTTCTTTCTTTTTAATGTAGAATTATATGTATATTTTTTATTATGCATAAGAACGGTTGAGACTAGTCGTGGCCCAGGGGTACAAGTGTGTGACGACAGGTTGTTACTTCGATTCCCACTCGAGGAAATGAAATATTTAATAGTTTAATTTCTTTGGTCTGATGTCGAGGTAAAGTGCGGCTTTGTGTTCCGCCACTCAACACGCAATGTCTCTGAAATTCGGTGAAAATTGGGGAGGAGAGTGTTTTATCAGCCTAGCCCCTCTGCCTACCCTGCCACATGCAGGATAGAGCGTGAAACGGAAAATAAATGTAACAATACAAATTCAAGTGCGCGCAATTTACTCACGTGATTCCTAAAGATGATCTTTATCATTAAAGCGAAAATTGTACAATGTTAGTCACAAGATTAACCTAGTTAGGTTTGTTAAGTATAAAATTTACTTTTACAATTTTTCATTTGCAATCTAAAATTATTTTAAGAAAAAAATAATTTTTAATACAAAATATTTGTCCTTATTTTTATTACAGTCTTTTATTGTACTTAGATATGTAAAATTCTATTAATTTTATCTTAAAGCTACGTTTATCAGAGTATAAAATTAATTAAGTTTAACTGCTCTAAACAACTTGTTTATTTCATTCATAATATACGAAATCAGGTTAAACGCTAATGACAGCGTGGGCGTTAATAAAGACAGTAATTTGTGATCACTACTTCTTATAAAGGTACTTATGGCAGTTAGATTATTTTATAATATTTAACAATATAAAAAAATATTTTAATACTTAAAATTATAGTAAAATAACTCGTAAGTTTGTAGGAGATTCAAGCTAAAAATAGTTCATTAATAAAAATACCACATTATTTAATTGAATTAGAAATATTAATTAATATAATATTTATTTGCCTTAACCTTTTTTTTTAAATATGTTACTTTTATATACATTTTCATAAAAATAATTAAATCCAAACTAAAAACAATATAATATTTCTAAACGTATTTTTTTTAAATTATCAATTCTATTTTTACGAAACATACTTCGAATTGCCGCACACATATTTTACAACTTTAAATACTCGTAGTTAGCGATTTTGCATCACACCGAAGGATACATTCACTCGAACAAATCTATTTTACAATTTTAATGATAATTAAAATTGTAAAATGGATTTGTTAGTATTAATTAATAACATAGAACCAAAATCAATTATTATTAAAATTAAAAACTAAATTCCGCCAAAAAAGGCCGTCTGACTGTAACGCGACGGTTGTGGGTTCGATCCCCATTCGAGGAAGTGAAATATTTATTTACGTTCATATTTCCATTTCTTCTCTCTGATGTCGAGGCAAAGCGCGCCGTTGAGTTCTGCTCTCAACACGCAATGTCTCCATAATTCGGCAGAAAGTGGGGAAAGAAGTGTCTTAATATTAAGTTCCCTCTGCCTATCCTGCTGTGTGCGGGATACAGCGTGAAGCTTAAAAAAAAACTAAATTCACAGGACGTAGTTTTATAATTGCTGCGCACATAACAAATCAGTGTCTCGGTTCAATCATAGTTGCTTAATAAGGCCTTATCTTAATTTTATGGAGCAATACCGTCAAATAAGGCATGTGGAGAATTCATATTGTAGATACACTAGACCAGGGGTTCCCAACCTTTTACAGCTCGCGGCGCAGTTGCAAGTTTGGTATTTTTTGACGGCGCCCTACCCAAGCTAGTTCGCTATTAGAAAAAAAACAATCGAAAGAAATAAATACCTACACTAATATGAAATTGAGTTTTATTTATTTAAATGAGAAAATAACAATTAAGACAAGAATAATAAAGTACGACAGTTCTTAGTCAATTCAATGTGACGGTTGAGCTTGGTGGTCTCCGCACAGTTTCTCAAGAGATTTTGAGATTTCCGATATTAAATTTAGGAACTAACTCACGGCGCCCCTTTTTACTTTCTATGGCGCACTAGGGCGCCACGGCGCACAGGTTGGGAACCCCTGGTCTAGACGATAATAACTAACAACAATTATAATACAAGTGGTAATTAAGAATTGACACCAGATTAGTTTCAATTACGTATGTGAAGTCAGTATATTAATTGGGAACTTAAATAGTTTCTTTATATACTCGCATGTTATATTATTTTTGTATATATTTTATTTTATATATGACTCTTTCATTTTTAACCGACTTCTGTAAGAAAAGGAGGTTATCAATTCGACTATATATTTTTTTTTTATTGTGTTTTAATTTCAATTAAACGCCAATAGAGTATTTTATGATGATGAAATTTAGTGAGATATTTAAAAACGAGTAAACTTAGTGAAATTATTTTTTTCTTATTTTATCTAAAAATAGGAATAGCTTATAAATATTACCATATTTTATACTAGACATTTTGTTAGGCTTTTGTTAAAAATGTAATTGCAACAACTAAAAAAAATGTATTCGTTTCCTCTTTTAAATCAAATATTTGTTAAAACATCTTAAAACGTCATAAAACCCCAACTAAAACAATTCCCGTTTAAATAGTGTCGTAAGTGATTTGTTCATATTTATTCCGTAGTTCAATATTAATGTCATTATTGAAATCAAGATTGAAATACTCCATCGCGAGTGTAATGAAGCGTAGTATTGCCGTTCAACAGAAAAGTTGATAGTAACGCAATAGATTTAATAATATTCTATTTCATCTTCAATCTAGTAATTTTAAAAATCTAATTAGATATAAATCTTCTTTTTTAAGTTATAAAGTTTGAATATTATATGTCATTAATCACGCTGCATCCCGCACATAGTAGGGTAGTCAGGGAATCTAGTGTTAAGACACTACGTTCCCCACTTTCTGCCGAATTCTGGAGACAATGCGTGTTGAGTGGCAGAACTCAACGCCGTGCTTTGCCTCGTCAATGTCTTAATTAATTAAATGTATAACATTTAATGTGCCTGTGTTTTTTATGCTGTCTATCGATTAAACAAATCGGTATAAACATTCAATCCTTCAACAAAGAAATATTAGGTAGTGTCTGCGCGTATTTGCAGAAATCATAGCACAAGTAAGTAGGTATTCTATCGTTATTTAAAGGGGCAATAAAATGATGAAATTGGATGTACAATAAGAATTATATTATTTAGTCTAGGCTAATATATCTAGGAAGTAACTTAAAACATGAAATCCTCTTTATCATAGGAGGGTCATTAAGGAGGAACCCAAAAAGCTATTGTCCTCAATTTCCACTGAATTTTTGACGCACTGCGTGTCAAGTAAAATCAATGCAATGCTTTGCCTCGTTACCAGAGCGAGGTAATGAAAATATTAAATACTTCATTCCCCATGTGGGTATCGAACACACAACCACCGTGTTTATAGTCACGCGCTTGCGCCGTTAAATAAAAAGTGAATGTATTTAACAAATAATATGTCAACTTCAATATGCCCATCGGCATGTATGACATTAGTAACATATAAATTACATATCAAGGATTTCCAACACCGGCGTGTCAACACAAATTAAATATAAAGCGGAACCCGTCGCTCATTACACAACTAAAAAAATATTTAGGGCGTCTTTGTCGGTCTTTTGGGATGTAATGCGCATAAAAAGTGTTAAGACACTTGCACCTGGTTGCGAAAAATACGAGCACTGCATTCTCAATCGTTAAACAAAATCATTGATTTTGCGCAACGACCGAGAACTTATTCGTTTGAATCGCATAATCAAATTCGACTCGTTATTTCTATTTCAATACCCTTTTAATAGTGCTGTAACGAAGATGATTTAATTTCTCAGTATAGGTAACTTTAGACTGTCGCTTTTTCCAGTCTATTGGATATTTATAAAGTAAACATTATTGTGCTCATTTACCGTAGCAAGGTAATATAATAGTGTCTGGAAAAGTAATTATGTGACGATCAAAATTCACTACACTAGAAAACACAATGGAAAATAATTTTGGTTAAATTCGTTTGGTTTCGTAACAGTGAAAGGTATTCATTAAAAGATTTACCGTTACATATTTTAAATGAAATATCTTCAATTTCAAGTAGACGAAAAACTGGTTACGTACGAGTCGGACACACTCACTGAGGGTTCCGTACCGAATTGTTGAATAGTAATTGTTAGAATTTTATCTATATGTAATACTCTCTCCTCCTGGCATTAATCCTGACTGTTGCCTGGGCCTGCCTTTCTACTCAACCTACTCCACTTTGCACGGTCTTTTGCGTGGAGCCAATGGCTCTCATGTCCTGCATCACGACATCCAAAAAAATGTTTAATTTTTTTTTATTGCTTTATAAAAAGGTATAAATTAGCAAGCTGCTTAAATTATACAAATATTAAACTGCATATATTGATATTCAATAAAGATAATATAAGAAGTACACAATGTTTTGATCGCACTCTATGTGAATCCGCATTGAAATTAAACAAAAAAATAAAGAAATGCTCCTACAACCTCGGCCGCCTAATATTATGCAAAAAAATATGTCACAATAAAATCTACATTTTCCGAAGATGTTAAATTATCACTTCGTTTATACTTTACAAGAAGTAAGATGTTTTATATTTTGCCTTAAAATATCTTTAAGTAAAAATTTTCAATTCGTCTTCCGTTTAATATGAAAGAACCTAGTAATAAGCCACTTTGTTTACTTCCTGTCAATTTTAGAAAAAAATAATTGTAATTGATAGAACCTAAGTTGGCTTCAAATATAATAGACATAAATACGTGACCAAATGTGATTTGAACCGACAACTATCGTGCTTAGAAATTTATTATTTTATAAATTTACGTTGTTTCGAATTTCTAACGTCTCTAAAATCTGAAATGGTGAATGACTTGGAAAATACAGTTAGAAGTTAGCATTTACTTGTTAAATTGGCAATGTCAACAGAACTCGTTAGCATCTATTACGCGTGCCTACTTAAAATCAGGAAAAGATTAGTGTATTTTTAATATCTTTGAATTCCACATTTAGAAAAGAAAAATATTTTCTTTCGGAAGATATAATAATATTAACGCAGCGGGAATTGAACGGGACACCCTCAGGTAGTCGTCCAAGTTATCGT
>JAEBDU010014637.1:0-17640 GCA_016802625.1 Heliconius numata
TTGATGCCCCTTTTCCTTTTGATGCCCGGTGCGACCGCACCGCTTGCACCCCCCTAGCTACGCCACTGGTTCTGTACCAATTTCATGATTATATATCAAGGAGAAGTACAATTAAGAAGAGTTTACAAACTGAAATTTGCGGGTGTATGCTATTTTAACCGACTTTTGTAAAAGTAGGAGGTTATCAATTCGACTGTTTTTTTATGTTTGTTAGCTTGGAACTTTTGACTAGATGAACCGATTTTGGTAATTAAGTTTATATCTAAAGATAATTAGAGATTTTATATCTGAGTTAGTACTTCCAAGTATTGTCCCTTTGAAGTCCATTTCTGACAATGGTATCCATGAGAAAATCACATAAATTTTAAATTTTCATCAAGTATGTGTGCGACAAAAACCTACGTCTACCGTCTACCTGTATTTATAAAAACTTACTGTGAAACTGTAATTAACTAAAATTGTAACATTAAGAGCATAAAACGATTTAAATTGGAATGTTTTTAAATTATCTTATTTGTCGAGCTATAAAGCTAAATCTTAATTAGCCTAGAGAGTTCATAGATCCTTCCAACATCGTGCGTCTTCAACTTTCAATTTTGTATGAAATCAACCACAAATACAAGTTAGTAGATTTTTTCACATTTGACAGGTTTTTTTTATCTAAATGTATAAAATATATAAGTATATACAATTTTTTTATGTAACCAACGTCCAGTGACATATTAAATTCTATAACAAAATACAATTAAGGTAAATTATATATAAAATTATATTTTTCCTTGTAGATTTCTTATTTAGAATTTAACTACACAAAATGTGTGTCTTATAAATTATTTAAGTGTACATAGTTCACACTCCACTCTAGCTTTATCGCAAGTCAATATATAGATTTAATTGTTATTGATTGTTGCATATATAAAATACTGAACAAACAATTTTATTTTAACAGTAAATAGCAGTACCAGTAAATACTCAGGACAACGCGTGGTATTGAGTTTCGTCTCTAAAGCAATGAACGGAGTGTCTTGGAACTCTCTGCTCATCAAACTATGCGGAGAAATCTGCTGCTTTACATTTCTACCGATCTTTTTTCTACCAATGGTAGTGGGTTTGACTTCTATTTGGAGGAATGTTTATATTTTTTTTTATTTGACCATTCTGTTACAAAAAGTCGCTCGCGCCCTACACGTAGTGTTTTTAAAATTGGCAGAAGGTGAAAATGACGTGTTTTGACACTAACTTGTTGTTATTGTTGTCCATTCAGCTATATACAGGTTAGGTACATAAAATTAAAAATAAATACTTACAACAAAGCGATATTAGTACTTGCCGCTGTACACCAGTCAGTTTCATTATTATAAGCATATTTTATTAATAACTAAACTATATAATTTAATTTAATAAACACCACTAAATCTAAATACACGTTTGCTTGCCTTGTACGCTATCTAAGTTGTGCCTTTCTTGTCTTTATATATTTATTATTGCATAAGTACTATATTCAATGTAATACCGTATTTTTTATCTCCAAGAATACGAATTGAGGCCATCTTTCCATTGCGGCTCAACATGTAACTGTAAAAGCAACGGTTGTGGATTTGGTTCTCACTCGAGAAATGAATTATCATTTATTAATATTTTCATTTGTTCGCTCTGGCTTGAATGGCGTTAAGTTGCGCTACTGTTAACAGCGAAAGCTTCTTTATATACTCAACGATAGGCTACTCTGGATACAAACATATCTGCGCGCGCATTTATTCAACGGTCGTCGACTCTTACATTGTACAAACGTGTTTCGTACTTCCTTAACAAAAAAATTGTTAGTTTCTTCCGTGTGTGATTTTTATTTAGTACATTTTGTATTTAGTTCTGCATATATAGTTTCTAAAATATATTTTTTATTTATATTTTATGAATTGACCATTTCTTTGAATTTTCGCGGAACCCTATTATTGGAGACTAGCGGACGCGCGCAGCTTCGCTTGCGTAATTAGGGGTGACTTATAATAAACCACGAAACATGTGTTCAATGAAATATTTTTAAGAGAAATTTCAAATTTTATAAAAATCGGTGGCGATTTAAAGATTTTTCCATACAAACTTTCAACCCCTTATTTGCACCGTTAGGGGTTGAATTCTAGAAAACCATGAAACACATGTTCAATTAAATATTTTTAAGAGTCTAAATTAAAAATTTTATAATAATCAGAGGCGTTTTAAAGATTTTTCCATACAAACTTTCAACCCCTTATTTGCACCCTTAAGGGAAGAATTCTAGAAAACCATGAAATATGTGTTCAATTAAATACTTTTAAGAGTCTGAATTTTAAATTTTATAAAAATTGGTGCCGATTTAAAAAAAATTCTATACAAACTTTCAACCCCTTATTTGCACCCTTAGGGGGAGAATTCTAGAAAACGATGAAACACGTGTTCAATTAAATACTTTTAAAAATCCAAATTTCAAATTTTATAAAAATCGGTGCCGATTTAATTTTTTTTCCATACAAACTTTGAACCCCTATTTTACCCCTTTAGGGTTAAAATTTTTCAAAATCCCTTCTTAGTGGATGTCCAGATTACGAAAGTAAACATCTGTCCAAATTTCACGTTTCTACGCACAGCGGTTACGGCTGTGCGTGCGTCTTACCTCAGTCAGTGAGGACAAGTCCTTTTATATATATAGATAGCCTTCCTATATGATTGCCCCCAGTCTAAAATTACTAGAAACGATGCCTGCAGTGCGGGATAGATGCCCTTTATGCTGTATAACGAAAAATCGAACCAAATGTATGAGGTCACGTCCGAACAAATGTCTACAAGTAATTTAAAATTATTGAAATTACTTTCCTTTTTGAAAATTCTTAAATTGCTATCATAGAAAAAGATATTTAGAGTTACTATGAAGTAATTCACAAGACTAAACAAAATATTTAACTATTTATTTTAAATAAATATCAAAATTAATAATATTATATATACATATGTATAATTATTATATACAAATATAAATACTTTCCATTGATTTCTAAAATACTATAACAATAAATTAATACCACCTGTTCAAGCATATTAAGTTATTGAATAATGAGCTAATATAATAGAGATTTAAAGTTATATTTTAAATAACCACGATTTTTAATAGGATTTTTACAAATAGGGCTATTGGTAATTTTTTTAAAGAAAACTGGCGTAAAATAGATTTATTTAATTCTTACTTATATCCGAAATATTGCAAAAAAAATAACAATAAAATAAAACGGAGAGTATAGTGCCCTTTTAATAGGGGCGAAGAAATTAAAATATGAAATAGTAAATTCCCCCGAGTTTAAATCGATGGACCATCGTGTTTACAGCCACACAGAAGAACAAAAGATTTCGAGTGATAATGAAGTTCCACTCTCAATAACTAAACCTAGAATCCGGGCTGATCCAACTGAACTAAAACAATGACAATTTGCGATGTTGAATAATTTCGTAGTATTTATTTAAATTTTCACTTCCATTTCTTGGCTCTGGTGTCGAGGCAAAGCACGGCGTTGAGTTCTGCCACTCAACACGCAATGCCTCCAGAAATCAGCGGAAAGTGGGAAACGGAGTGTCTTAACACGAGGTTCCCTCTACCTACCCTGCAGTGTGCGGGATACAGCGTGAAGTTGATATTTCCGTGGTTAACGGATTGGTGACAAAGCTGAAATTTTGGGCCCACTTTCAGGTTAGTGAGTAAGCATATTGTCTTAACTACATATAAGACTATTAATCCTCAAAATTTTAGCTTTGCTAAAATTATGTAGGTTTGGGAGCCCTGCGATCTCAGTCTATTAAGCTACGTTTATGAAATTCCACTCACCTATATCAAAAGCGAAGAAAAATATAAAAGAAATATCCAAATTTCGCCAGAAATAGAATGTTGAATACAGTGTAGCCTGTAATTTCCAAATAGGTGGAAACACACATGACACCTTTGTCCATGTTAAATATAAAATCTAAAGTAAGTTTATTACTATTTGCTTATAAGAGTTAGTAAAAAAATTAATAGAAATATGTTTATTAGATAATTTATCGCTTTTCATAACAAGTAGAACATACAAAAAAACTGTTACGACATGGTAATATTTTCATTTGTTTTTAAATCCATAAATTGTTGAATTTCAAGCAAAGATTTTCCTTTTGTTTCTGGTATATAGCATTTTGTAAACACAAATGCGCAGGCGCACGAACCAGAGAAAAACCAAAATAGTACGTGAGCTCCAAGAGTTTTTGTGATATAAGCAAAGGCTGTCGTCAAACCAAATCCAAATAACCAGGAACAACCCAATACAATAGCTGAACCCTTGCCTCTTACGTTTATTGTAAATAATTCTCCTATTAGGGTAATGGGTAAAATTCCAAAACCTGAAAAAAACAAGGAAAAGCGTAACAATTGTGACTTCTTGAGACAGAGTCGGAATAAACGCATTGATTATGGGCTTGAACAGCTCCGTGGAAAGATATTTATCCATTCTCCGCTCTTGCAAGACAAAAAGCAGCGCTAAGTTCAGTCAATTACCACGCAATGCCTTAAATTCGAACGGAAAATGGAGAACGGAGCATGTCAACACTAAGTTCTTTTAATCTTTGAATACAGCGAGAAATTAAGATTGGACGTCAAAAATAAAATGTCCGACTTTTGCAAAGTATAAAAATAAAATGTGTAAGTTTTATCCTTACCACATTCATAGCCGATGAAAAATAATGTCAGTATCACTAAAGGAAGCCACCTAACATTGATCATAATGGAAATTTTCAGATAGTGTAGATAAAAATATAGGCCCATGGAAAACTGAAAAAAGGCACATATTTAGTGATTACATTCACAACTCATTTGATAATTTAACTCTTTTAAGAGAAGTGTACTAATTAACAATTAGCAGTAGGATCAAAGCTAAGATCGTGATTATAGAAATGTAAATGTGACATATTGTACATATTTTAAAGATTATGAGTAAAAAGTAAAAAAATATTTTAAGCTCCGCTTTAGCCTAAAGTTTAGTCCATAAAGAGGTATTGCTTTGCTCCTTTCACCACACAATGGCTCTAATGAGGAAAAATGGAGGAATGACGTGGTATATTATTGTGTTAGACGCAAAATAAAAAATACACCTTTTTTTAACATGCTATGGCTTCATCATGTCACTCACAGTGGGTCACATCCTTGTGGGTTGGACACCTAGGAGGATGATATTTAATTTTTTTTTTCATTTTCCTGCTCTGGTAGAAAAAACGTGGTCGAATTCGAGATATTTCTTGAAAACACTTACTTGGGGAACGGAGTATCTCAACACTAGATTCCTTCTATACAGGAAAATGCATGAAGCTGCTTTGCATAACAAAAATTAATACTAATAATTTTAGAGGCTTACTTTTGTAAAACGCAACATTTAGCTTGTCTATAGATAAAAACAAAATAAAGGGCAAATTATCACAAGAACCCCTCTATACCAAAAGACATGGTTGATTTGTCAATAGAAATTACTTCATCATTAAAAAATCCACAAACAAATAATATTTACTTACCATACTTATGCAGCACACTGCAATTGACAATAGTAATATTTTTTTTGTCCCTATTTTTTTAATCAAAATTGGTGATAGAACGCTTCCAATTAATTGAATACACCCGATTATGATCATTGCAGTATTAGAATCTATAGAAGATCCAGCCATTTCGAATATAGATCCTGAAAAAATTATGACGGCCAACCCTCCACTAAATTGTTGTAATACATTTATAACAATAGCAACAAATAAAGCTTTTCTGTTTGTTCTCAACGTGAACAGTTCAATCCAATCCATTCTATCACTTGTTGATGTGTATTCTTTCTTTGTTTCTAGTAATTTCTCTTTCTCTTTTATTCTACCTAGTTTTACTAAGTGTTTAATTGCTTTGTCTTCTTTTTCTATAACAAAATGAGTGAACCTATTAAAAATGCTTTATGTTATCATTAATTAAATGGGTTGTAATCCTACTAGAATATTTATATTTAAAAGAAATTAAGTGAGGTGTAAAAAAGCTAAAAGCAATATAAATTAACATACAAGTATGAATCGATTAATGGACGAACAATACACATTTTATTTCTATAATAGATTTTATATTACTATATCTAATAAATTTGTGGCCATAGACGATGACTTTGATTTTTATTGTTGAAATATTTTTCTGACCAGTTTTAATAAAAATCTTCTTCTTCTTCCTGGCATTAATCCCGGCTATTACCAGTTTTAATAAAAAATAAAGTACCAAAATAATTACAAAATGAAAAGCGAATTAATACATTACGAGGAGGACGAGGATTTGTCTAATAGCGAAACATATTAAGATAACGACACTATAATACCTTTTAAAACATAATATAATGGCGATTCAGGTATCGTTAAAATAGTTGCTGTAAATAGTGTAGATAACCCCATACCAATATACGTTGACACATAATAGGGAAAGTATGGAGCTACGGAAAATACTAATATTGAACCAAATGCAGTAAATATTCCAAGAGCTGTTAGAAAACTGCCTCTTAGGTTTATTGATCTGAAAATTGATTATATAACGATTAATCACACAAATCTATTTAAAATTAGATCCAATACTAGTTTAAATATTTTTTGATTTATATAATATAGGTAGAATGTTAAATAATTATTTAACGCGCCACCTCGCTGCAGTTGAAAAATGGTTGACTATACGAGCAGTAGTCGTGGTTTCAATTCTACTGATTTCTACTGTCAACGGAGTGAATTATTGTCATTTCCTCGCTCTAGTAAAAAAGGAGCACATAGTGTCTTAAGACTGAGCTCTCTGCCTATCCTGACCCTATACAACGTAAAGCTAAAAAATAGGCAGCAAATCCATTTGTTTTACGGTAAGACACAACGCGTTGCTAAATTGCTTAGAAAGTTGAAAAATACTAACGCTACTTCACCTATATACATGATATTAGTGACAACTATTATTGACGTCCCGCAGCTATTTAGGAACCTTCCAATATATAACATCTCTAGATTTCTTGTCATTGATAGAATAGTGAAAGCAATAATCACTGTGACTCCACCTAAAATAAAAGCTGGCTTCCGACCTTTGTAATTTGAGAACCACCCAACTAAAAATAGACCTGAAAAACATAAAATGGCCTATTTAATTTTTATATGTACTCAGGTGATAAATAATAAGCGCTTCAATTATATTTGCCATTTGTGTATAATAAGAGAATAATACATTTGTTAATTATTTACTGTCTCGTGTCTGTCGCTATTTTCAGAAATTCGTAATAGGCATATGAATCTTTTCTATATATTTAAAGTGTTTTTTGAGTGTGTTGATTGTTTCTTAAACCACAGTTTTGCGAGTATCAATGTCATAAAATTACAATTTTATTTAAAAATAAAATTTAAAGAAATTTTAGAAATTTAAAATATTTAAGTAATAGGTTATTTGGCTACGCATCACGTCACAACGTCACCCATTATATCTGTAGTCAAATATATCTATCAGATATGGTCAGATATACCTACATAACACTCGAAATTTGCCATATCCTGTGACTTGGAATGTATGAGATTCTATTTTGAATGCCGACTTTTTCAGCAATATAGTTTTTAACATCTTCAGAACGTGCTGTTCTACGGAACAGGTTTATATCTCCCCTCCCTCTAGCTTTCAGCTGGTGCAAGCAAAAAAGAACGCTTGTGATAGTTTGACAGAGAGTTGAAAGTTCGAAAATAATGATGACTTACCTTAATACTAAAATTCAAAAAACTTAAATAACTAAGTATGTATTATTATTATTTTTCGGGCACAAATCATATAAAGTTTTAAAGCATAGTAACTGACCTGGTATTGATCCTATATAGAGTATAGATCCTACTAAAGATATTTGTGTATCTGATAACACAAATGGTAGTGGTGTTTCTTGAGCGTTTTGCAGTTTAGGTATAATAGGTCCAGGCCAGCTTAATGTATAGCCTATGATCATTTGTCCTAAATACACTGAAAATAAATTACAGATCTATAGATAATTTGCTAGGTATATAAATAAACAAAAGCACAATCATTATTATCTACATCCTGCACACAACAAAATAATTTGCAAATTTGCAAATATTCACCTAATTTTTTTAAAATTTTCAGTTACAATAAAGCTTCATAAAAAAAATAAGATAGTGTTAATAGTAACATTTAATAAAAAAATAAGTACATACGTATCACTGATATAGACAATTGTCTTTTGATACCAATCGTACATGTCATATTGACTCAAAAATTCATGTCAAGAATACGTTTAAAGCCTCAGACAATGTATTTCAGACTGTGACTAAGAATAGTGAGACTAAGAATAGTGTTAAGAATGCCTATGATGCAATAAATAGTTAAAGTAAAATGATAATAATATATTATGCTTTCTTATTTTCGTGCCAATATAACTATAAACCGAACCGAATAATAATTTAAATACAAATACAATACTGTACAAAGAACATTTTTACTGCAAAATTTAATAAAGAGCCTTATATCTTACGCATTCAAATGAATAAGAAATAATTTTATATTTTGTAAATAAATCTTATTTTTTTTTTATTTGTAAAAAATAAAAGTGATTACTGCACGTTATCTCTAGAAGACAGATGTATGCTGTCGTTGGCTTTTTGTTTATAATATACTTTTATAAAGCCGTCGTAGCATATCGCTACGGTTGTGAGTTCGATTTCTACTCGGGTAAATGGATTATTATTTATTAATATTTTCATGTCTTCGCTCTGGTTAAGTGCGGCGTTGACTTTTGTCACTCAACAGGCAAAGCTTTGACAATTCGGTGTTAAATGGAGGACAGAACACTACGTTTCCTCTACATATTATGCAGGATACACCGAGAAGCCGAAATAAATAAAATATTAAACCTTGATGCAGCGCACGACGAGCCACGACGTGATGACCGTGCTGTGAAAGCCAATCTACATAAAGCGTACAATGCACACAACCGCACTGCAGAAACAGTAAAATATATATAAGTGCATTGTACTACAAAAATATTTAATTTCATTCGTACTATAAAAAGTAGAAAGTTTTTCTTTTACTTGCGACAAAAAATAATAGAAAATTGTAATGTGATATTTACTTATTTATTTTAATAACAACTACTACCATACGGATTATATATAAAAAGAAAAATAAACATAAACAACAATCAGATGAAACGTAGCTTTCTAATCTTTTTAATACTATTTATTTACTAGTTATATTTGATAGTTTCTTATATATAAAATTGAAGTGTCTGTTTAAAATTTTAAAATAATGGTGTATTATTAGACTGCATTATATGGTTATTTACGCGATACTAAAATACAAAAAAAAAACAATTTTGTAACTTTCGCCTGTATCATGTCTTTGTATTTCTCCAGGCTAATCTCTAGAACTGCTCCGATTTATATGGAATTTATACTAACCGGTACGTTTTGTCATGAAATTCCCACGGTAGAGATTTACCTGGTGGTTTTTCGGAGGTTTGCTATGCGTGCATACATAGATAGATAGATAGAAAATAATATCTCTGAATGTCAATAATGGATCTCAGTCTACCATTTCCCCCAAGCGGATTAAGAACTCTTCAAACTCCGCAAGAGTTGGATTAGGAGAAAAGTAGACTCCGACGACAACTAGATCGCCGACAAGTGCCGCGTTGCATCTCGCGTATTATTTGCGAGCCAGTTAACACGCACGGGGACACTGGAAGTCTCTGGACTAGAAGAACTAAACTATTTATATATTTTTATTTATATAAAGCTAATATAATACCATCTATAATATATAAGAATATAATATTATAGATGGTAAGGATCGTTACAAACGGAATCCTCGGGTTCCGAACTTGCGCGAGTGCGACTAGCATCTGACCGGTTTTTTATTTTTCAATTTTATTATTATCATTTTACCTTAACTTATATCGATGCATTGTCAACACTAAGCGCAGTGTTAAATATATTGTCAGAGGATTTAAACGTATTCTTAACATTTTTTTTAAGAACAAGCGTCCTTAACAAGTGAATCCCTTATTTGCAAAATGACTTGTGCGATTGGTATCAAAAGACAATTATCTATATCAGTGATAAGTATGTATTTATATTTTATTAAATATTAATATTAACATTTCTAAAAATAACAATCTTAATTTTATTCTGAAGCTTTTTTGTTATTGAAAAAAAAAACAAAGTAAAAAAAGTGCGAAATCCCACGACGCTACGCAACGGTTAAAATGTAATTAAAAAAAGGAAAAAAATAGTTGAATAATCCCCGATTTATAATAATCTATGTGACGAGAGACAATTACGGTAAGAAGCATCTAAAGCTCTCACAAAGTCGGGCATGTAAACAATAGAGTATTAGTTTTCATAGCACTTCCCTACATACGTGGTTCTCAAAGATGTAGATGTGGCAATGACGTAGGTATTCAACTCCCTGTTAACTTAATTATACACTCAAGGAAATCCATCAAAGGCTGCCATTAAATGAACTAGTTTTGTAGTTTTATAGTTACGTGAATAAATTATTGTTATGCTTATTTATATTTTGTATTTATATTGAAATTTAAATGTTGGTGTCAGCCCTCGTAAGTGCGCCCTCGTAAGCGTTATTAAGTGGGGAGTTTCTCAATTACATTTTAAACGCGGTGAGTCTTTTCAAAATTTTTAATTTTGTTTTTTTATTTCAAAAATTTTAAAGATATTAAGAACATACATTATACAAGCAATAACTAAAAAGTGCATCAAAATTGAACTAGTAATTTGGGAGATAAATGGCAACAATAGTTTGTACAAATAAATGTTTACTGCTGGTGAGTTGTTACCGTAATGCACTAATCTAATCAAAATCCATCACTAAAAATCACATTAAAATCTGACAAACGCATATATACAGTCTTCCTTAACAAATGTTTAATAGTTTTTAACAAAAGTATACAAGTGTATCTACATACATATACAGTGCAGTTCAATATAACGTCAACCGAAAGGATACACTTCAAGGACAGTGGTAAGAGAATTTAGTGAGATCCTGATTATGGAATATGGTGGAAGTCAGTTTTTTTTAAATTATAATTATATTTAGGACTCTAAAAATATGTTTAGGGCTTCGTCCGCTTTAATTATTCGAATATTTATTAAGGTGTGTATTTAAGAAACATTGATTAATTATTTTTCTATGTTTTATACTCTTACGCACTAAATATATCTTAATCAAAGTCTCATTGGAATTTATTTGATTTTGCTCGCAAAAATTTTCGTATTTAATAAAAAAATATTTAGTTATTTCCATATGTACAAATATTTTGTTAAGGGGGGCTGGACTTTGAACAGATAAATATATTAGCGTAAACGAACCCACAAGGCGATATGAGATATTTTCATTTTCTAGCTGTGGTAGCTAGACAAATACCTAGATACGGGTATAAAAATCCGCCATTCAACACACAATGTCACGAAAATTTGACGGAAAATGAGTAAAAAAGTGCCTTAACACAACGTTCCCTCTACTCGCCTTGATGTGTACTTAATAAAAAACATAAACATGATTGTCCTTTACTCTGTGTACCTCGCAAATATCTATAAGTCTTTAAATTATTTTCAGTTTATTTGGGACAAATGATCTTAGGCTATACGCTAAGCTGGTCTGGACCTATTATACCGAAACTGCAGAACGCTCAAGAATCCCCACTACCATTTTTGCTATCAGATACGCAAATATCTTTAGTAGGATCTATAGTCTATATAGGATCAATACCAGGTTAGTATGCTTTGAAACTTTGTATAACTTTAAAGCTTTATGTAACTAGAAATTATCTATTAATCATAAATACTTTGTTATTTTTCTTACTTTTTTTACATGATGGTATTTATATCAAGTTTCTAGGTCACCAACAAGGGTTAAGTTTGTGATAAGTCAGTTACAAAAATGTCGGTTTTCGTTCGTTTTTATAAGAGGCTCAAATGGTTCTTGTAAAATAAAATAATCTTCCAGTTTCCAACCTTTTTTAACTTGACTGGACTCTGAGGCATGCCTTGATAATAACAAATATTAAATCCATATTCTATTATTCAGGTCCATTTTTAGTTGGATGGTTCGCAAATTACAAAGGTCGGAAACCAACTTTTATATTAAGTGGAGTCACAGCAATCATTGCTTTCATAATTCTAGCAATGACAAGGAATATAGAGATGTTGTATATCGGAAGGTTCCTAAACAGTTTCGCGTCGTCAATGATAAGTGTCACTAATGTGATGTATATAGGTGAAGTAGCGTTAGTATTTATCAACTTTCTTAGTAATTTAGCAACGCGCTGTCTCTTACCACAAGACCAATTGATTTTATGCCTTTAGCTAGCTTCACGCTGTATCCTCCATGTAATAGGATAGGCAGAGTGCTCAGTGTCAAGACATTACATCTTTTTTGCCAATCAGCATTTTAGAAAAATGTTTTGTCTTACCTAGAGCCAGAAAATGACAATAATTCACTCTGCACAGTGGAAGACATTGAATAAAGACATTGTCAGCCTATTGCTGTTCCTGTGATCTACGATGTCGTCTCTCTTTTCCATTGGGAAAATCATCACTGCTTGTATAGTCAGCCATTTTTCAATTGATTCATTTTAAACTGGTATTAGATTTATTTTTAAATAGATTTGTGGTTAATCATAATACAATTAATTTTCAGCTCCATAAACATAAGAGGCAGTCTTCTAACAGCTCTTGGAATGTTCACCGCATTTGGTTCAATTTTAGTGTTTTCCGTAGCTCCTTACTTTCCCTATTACATATCAGCGTATATTGGTATGGGATTGTCTATACTGTTTACAGCAACTGTTTTAATGATACCTGAATCGCCATTATATTATGTTTTAAAAGGTATTATAGTATCGTTATCTTAATGTGTTTTGATATTAAACAAATAGAATCTAGTAATGTATGAATTTGCTTTTCATTTTCTATATATTTTGGTACTCTATTTTTAACATAACTGGTCAGTGAAATATTTCAAAAATAAAACCAAATTCATGCTTATGGCCAGTGATTGATTAAAACAAAATTTATTATAAATATAAAACGTTTAGGGTTTTTGTATATTAATAATAATACTTATAATTTTGCAGGCAATAGACTCTTACGACTTTACGAAATATCGTATAAATATAAATATTTCAGTAGGATTAAAAACCCTAACTAAATAACATAACCGTAACATGAAGCATTTTTAATAGCTTTACTCATATTATTACAGAAAAAGAAGACAAAGCAATTAAACACTTAGTAAAACTAGGTAGGATAAAAGAGAAAGAGAAATTATTAGAAACAAAGAAAGAATACACATCAACAAGTGATAGAATGGATTGGATTGAACTATTCACGTTGAGAACAAACAGAAAAGCTTTATTTATTGCTATTGTTATAAATGTATTACAACAATGTAGTGGAGGGTTGGCCGTCATAATGTTTTCAGGATCTATATTCGAAATGGCTGGATCTTCTATAGATTCTAATACTGCAATGATTACAATCGGATCTATTCAATTAATTGGAAGCGTTCTATCACCAATTATGATTAAAAAATTAGGAACAAAAAAATTATTACTCTTGTCAATTGCAGTGTGCTGTATAAGTATGGTAAGTAAATATCTTTTATATGTTGATTTTTTTAAAACAACTGTTTTACACTCCTCTAAATATGTGTTTTGTTTTCAGTTTTTAATGGGCCTATATTTTTACCTACAATACCTGAAAATTTCTATATTGATCAATGTTAAGTGGCTTCCTTTAGTGATACTGACATTATTTTTCATCGGCTATGAATGTGGTAAGGAAAAATACACATTTTTATACTTTGCAAAAGTGGGACATTTTATTTTTTCCATTAATTTCTCGCTGTGTTTAAAGATAAAAAAAGAACCTAATGTTGAGATTCTGCGTTTTCCACTTTCGCTGCTTTCCTTTTAACTTAGCGCTGCTTTCCTGATTTTGTCTCAAGTCATCATGCCTCAACATATTCCTTTGTTTTTTTTTCAGGTTTTGGAATTTTACCATTTACCTTAATGGGAGAAATGTTTACAATAAACGTAAGAGGCAAGGGTTCAGCTGTAGTATTATGTTGTTCCTGGTTTATTGGATTTGTTTTGACGACAGCATTTGCTTACATCACAAAAACTCTTGGAGCTCACGTACTATTTTGGTTCTTCTCTGGTTCGTGCGCCTGTGCATGTATATTCACAAAATTTTATATACCAGAAACCAAAGGAAAATCTTTGCTCGAAATTCAACAATTTATGGGTAAAAAACCATGAAAATATTTCCATATAATAATATATTCTGTGTATTTTGTTCTTGTTGAAAAATGTGATAACCTTTTATGTAAATATTTTTTATTTAAATTTATTTATTTTTATACATTTTTTACTATCCTTATCAAGTCAATCCAACAGTATCTAAATATATTTCCAAAAGCAAATTTAGCCGTTCTTGCTATTGCATGGTTATTACCATAGGTTTTTTTACTGGCAAGGAATATTTTTTATTACTTTAGCATTTTTCACAACGCTTAGCATACTCTCCTATCGACATTGTTTTTTATACCAATAATAATAATCATCCTTCTCATGCCTGCATGACCACTGCTAAGCACTACATCATTGACATGCGTGTTATAATTATGAGTTGGTACTTTTATTGTTCGTTAGTTCTTGTATTCATTTCGTTATAAATACTTTATTTTCTTCATTTTTAATTATACATGAATTCTTAACGCTAATTATTGTACAAAATTAATACAATTCTATCACAAACTCCTGTGGTGATTATTATTCTTCTATTGCTTTCATGGCACAATAAAAGTACATCGGTTCATCATTTATTACTCTAAATCATTATTTCTTCGATAAACCAAAGATCAATCACAGATGTAATTACATTATAATAAAATAGTTCGGCTTCTTTGTTACGATAATTATATGCTAACGTAATATGCAAAACTTTACTTGTAATAAATAAACCACTAATCACTATAAATTGAGGAAAAATGTATTTTTATGGAACAAACCTTGACGTACATGAGTAGTTTTGTGGTCTTTACTTACAGAACAGAGGAATCATACTATCAGCTTTTGATTTTTTGCTGCAGGCTACTCTTATGTTGTTCAACTACTGACTATTGTTTTATGTTTGCCATCATTAAACATTTTAATAGTGTACATTTAAATATTTATTCCCTAATCTACTAGTAAGTCTCTTAAGTGGTTTTTTTAATTAAGGTTCCGTATCCTTTAAGGAAAAAAGAGCCCTTAAAGATCACTTTGTTGTCTGTCAGTCAAGAGCCTTTATCTCAGGAACGCTCGGAGAAATCGAGTTAAAATTGAAACTATGTCCCCCTACGATCCCATGATTTTCTGAAAAAATTGTATTTCTATAATTACTTAAAAAAAAGATATGGCCTTTTATATCGCAAAAACAGTTCGACACTGTAAGGGCATCAAAATTAATAAGGTAATTCCGGTTGATCTAGAATTATAAAATTTGGCAGCTTCCATCTACAGGCTCAGAAAAAAAATCTGAAAACTATACATTTGTGGTTAAATCCGAAAAATAATAGCCTTAAAAGGGGGCAAAATTTAGTATTAAAGCCGCTAGTTTAAGTGAGGTATCAGATGAAAGGGCTCTGGCTAAACTAAGCTTGAATTTCAGAAAAAGCTCGTGACCTTCATTAATTTGTACGGGACCCTCTGTGGGCAAGTCCGACTCGCGCTTGTTTGTTTTTAAAAAAGAACAGGTTTTTCCCTTTACTTTAAATACAATTTTAAAATATTCCACAAGTAAACACAGATTTTTTTCTTTAGATATTTATAACTCCTTGCGACTATAGTCTTGAATAAAGTGGACAATAAATCCCTAACCAATAATTTATTTTATATGCTAATTTTATATAATTAGTGGTTTGTTCGTTAGATTCTCTAGCCTTAGGTTTACATCAGAAAGATGGAAATAATAAATTATTATAAGAGTATTATGGAAAGATCGTGTATATATTATTAAACTTGGTATCATGAAACTAAGAAAAAAATATTCTTATAGTTATAGAGTATAAGACATGAAAATATTATATAATGTTGAAAAGGACTTAATAAAAAATTGCAGTAAACAATAAAAACTGATTAAATAAATTGGTAAAAAATTGTTTTAATATAAAAATAATCATTATGAGAAATCTTTCTCCGCGTCAGGCAAGTATCCTAAGAATATACCACTGCGCCATAGAATAAAGGCCGTTAGAATAAAATAAAAAATGTAAATTATACACTTACTCCAGTTACAAAAATGAATATTTATTCTAAACTATTGTTAAACATCTCAGTTATATAAAAAGTCACACAGATACGTCTATTATCTAAGATAAGATAAAAATAACTTTAATAGATAACAAAGAAAAAATAGTAGAATCACATTATATGTGTGAAATTAAATAAATCTAAATATTATTAATTAAAAATGTTACAAAAGCTAAAGTTTTACTTAATAACTAGATTTTTGAACTAATGCATACCTAAAAATTTTGACCCCGTAATTTTGACACGTACATGTACAAACATCTATTCTAACTTCATCATAAATATCTTATTTTTCTTTATGACAATATAATAAAGATTACATAATGAAATTAAACAATTTAACATTTATGTAAGTATATATCGTGTAAAAATAATGGTTAGTGCTTGTAAGTCCTAGTCATGATTCCATTTGGTAGATTTTTTGTTGAGATTCATGCTGTCTGAAATTTGGGATGAAAGGGAGAACTAAATGTCTTGAACTATAGGGTCTCTCTATCTACCCTGCTATTAGCTAACGATTTAAATAATACATATACGATATATTTAAATTACTATATTATTTAATATAAGATGTCCAGATAGTAAATATGGATTTCAATTTGCGGTCATTTCGCTCTGTGACGGTGACAGCCGCTCTTTTTAATACAAGATTATCTACCCGTTAGTAGTCTGATCGCTTTTCTTTGGTGCTAAATGTTTATTTTTATCGTGAGGCAGATGACAGCAATCTATATCATATAATCTATGTGGTTTTCCTCATTTAATGGAAATTAAGACTTATGGTCGCACTATCTTAGTGTGTTTTTCTCGTCTCATAAAATGAATGCTTTACAGAATGAAGAGTTTCGTCAAAATAATTTGTCATGCAATAGCAACCAGAAATGGGCAGATCATATGACTCTATAAAAATATACGTAATGTAAATATTTACTAAATATGTAAATATTATATTAAAAATATTAGAAATATATATTTAATTACAAGTATTGTCAAACGTTCAGTTTTATATCGATTGAATTATGGTCCTAGATTTTCACTTGCATTTACATTAGTGGCTACATCTAGTGTCTTACAGGATGTAGTGCATTATTATAGAGTAATCATCACCTTAAGTGAACATTGATAAGAATATTCCATTCTCCACTGAGTTCACTTTTTATATAATTTATCTATTATGTAACTCATTTTTGTATCTCTACCAAACTTTTGCCTTTCGTTTCTGGTATAAATAATAATGTAAATATAA
>JAEBDU010014639.1:0-10718 GCA_016802625.1 Heliconius numata
CATGCTTAGATACTATTAATTCATCTAAATCATTAGATCTTCCTAGTTCTTCTAAAACTTGTTTTAGGGAAGTATCGTCACCTACAAAAGAAATTTAATTTTAAAGTTGGAAATTTAGTTTCACAATTATTTATACTTTTCCACACAGCAGAGTTAGCAGTGAGAATTTAATGAGAATGCGCGTCATTGAGTTCCGCCACTCAACACGCAATGCTTCTAGAATTCGGCGGAAAGTGGGGAACGGAGTGTCTTAACACTAAGTTCCCTCTGCCTCCCTGCTATGTGCGAGATACAGCGTAAAGCTGATTTAGATTTTATTTTATTTTTATAAAGTAATATTTTAAGCATTATTAATAGTACCTTTTAAAATGAAAAACATAGGAGATTCTGGTATAAAAAAGACACAAAACGTAAATGCTAAAGCGACAACTAATCCTACAGAAGTAGCAGCAGTATATGACGAAAACAATCCACCGCAATACATCAATACAGAACCACCAGTATTAAATACTCCTATTATTGTTAACAGTATACCTCTAATGTTTTTTGATCTGTAAATAAAAAAAAGAAATATTAATGTTTATTAATGTTATTATTAACTGATTTAAAAAAATATATATGTTTCCCTTTGACATAAATGAGGATTATTTCAACTTTGAGAACAGTCCATGATTCATCCAAATCGGTTCAGTAATTTTTGAGACAGTCAGATGCTATGGCTATGGCAACATGCCTTTAGATCATTGTTCTCAAAAGATACCGTTTTTACCTTTTGAGGTTCAGTACCCTAATATTAATATTATATATTTAGTGTATTTTTTGCATTTTCTTTGAAATTCTCCACCTGATCAAAACCTATAGGGTACTTCCCGTGAACCTACAGATAAAATAATGATATTAAATTTAGCACGAAGTGAAAAAAACAAATAAGGGAAAACATTCGAAAAGTGAATATTTCTAAGTATTTCCTAGCAAAAGTCATTACAAACTTATATTTGCTGTTCATTCCATATAAAACGAGTAGATATGCCCGCAAACTTAAATTTGTCAACTTTAATAAGTTGTACTTTCCGTTGTAATTCAATCCTGGAATTAGTATAATTAAGAAAATCTTTAGACTATTGTGATATTTTATAAGATATACTAACGCAATTTCGCCTACGTATACCAAATTCATGACAGCCACAGATCCTATACCAAAGCCAGCTAATATCCTGCCACAGTATAGGAAAGCTAAATTTTTGGATAGAATTAAAGTGAAAAAGGATATTGACGAAACTATCCCTCCAATTATGAGACAAGGTTTTCTGCCCTTGACATTTGCCAACCATCCCATTATATATGGACCTGGAACGATACATAAAAAAAATTGAGTAACTTAGTTTTTCAAGGTACTTAAAAAGACGTAGGTAGTAAGGTACTTAAAATTTTAAAATATAATTTATTATAATAATAATATTTATCATAATTTTAAATTTTATAATAATAATTATGCTAGCAGAATTAAGATTAACGTCCGGTAATAATCGTTTTATTTATTTTTTTCGATTGTGTACCATGATGTTGGCCATAGTGGCTGTAGGAGACCTAGCTAGAAGAGCTCAGAGAAAAGTGGGGAATAAAAATAATTTAATCCCCGTAGTTAGGATAGAAACACAAACGTCTTAATGAAAATTGATATCTTACCAGGTATGGCTCCTACAAATAAAAGTGATGCAATTAATGATATCTCCGAGTCTGATAGTGGAACTGATAATGGAGATTGAAAAGGATCTTTAAGTTTCGGCAGAATAGGCCCAGTCCAACTTAAACTGATCCCAACAATCAACTGGCCGATGTAACCTGAAAATTGTTTGGTAGTAATAAAAATATATATCCTTTTTTTAAGCTTCTCGCTGTATCCCGCACACAGCAGGGGAGGCAGAGGGAACCTAGTGTTAAGACAATCCGTTTCCCTCGTTAAAAGTATAAATTTTAAATAAATACTTCATTTCCTCGGGTGGGGACCGAACCCACAACCAGTGGCGTATACAGTCACACTTAGTGCCCCTACGCCACAACTGGTTTGAATTTCAAAATACAAGTGTAATTATACTTGTAGTTCACCTCACACAAAATGAGTGCATACGCTCGAAAATAAATATTATGAAATTAATTACGCACAATGTTGCAAGGATCTACGTACATTATATAGACTAAAATATTTAGCTTTATTGCTCGTATCTTTCTGTTTTGAGGCCATTCGTGGCGCAGGGGCATAAAATGTAAATGCGACTGGTTGTGGATTCAATTCCCAATCTAGGAAATAAAATATTTATTTAAATTTATATTTTCATTTTTTCGCTCTGGTGTCGAGGCAAAAGTCGAGTTTTTAAAATTGAGAGAAAGGTAGAGAACGAAGTGTTTTATCACTAAGTTCTTGTTGCATACCCTGCAACATACAGGGTATGTAAATAAAAAAAATAAAAGAAATACTTACAGCAAAGTGATATTAGTACTTGGCGCTGTACACCAGTCAATTTTATTATTGTAAACATATTTAATTTAACTAACCCACTAATAACCACTAAATTTAAGCACACGTTTGCTTGCTTTGTACGCTATGTAAATTGTGCCTTTCTTGGGTTTATATATTTACTATTAGACTAGCGGCCCCAGTGCGGCTACGCCCGCTTGAAATATATGCATGTTAATTTAAGTGTATATAGGACAAAACCGGCCAAGCACGAGTCGGACTGCCCACCAAGGGTTCTGTAGCAATATCACGATTGTGATTGGGAAACATCTTATAGGTGTTCATGACGCTGCGCATAAAGTTAACAAACTTAAGTTTGCGGGCGTATACATATATTTTTTAGAAAATGAACTACAAATATAAGTTAGTAGTGTTTTTTTTTATAAAAAAATTATAAATTTTTACATTTGAGAATTTTTTCTTATTTGTA
The DNA here is from genome assembly GCA_016802625.1 of Heliconius numata. Lineage (NCBI taxonomy): Eukaryota > Metazoa > Arthropoda > Insecta > Lepidoptera > Nymphalidae > Heliconius > Heliconius numata. The sequence continues at coordinate 2,946 of JAEBDU010014639.1, forward strand.
TCGTAAGGTCTTATCTAAGAGAAGTACAGTATAGGTTTTGATTACGCATCAAATTTCATATAAAATGAAGAAAAACCATAACATAAAAGCTCATCTTTTTGCTGTGTTATATTAGACGCTTAATTTCTGTGCTCCAAGGAACTGTAAACCTGAATATCTGATATTAATTTCAGCTTGATACTTCAACGTGATCTCAATTAAAACGGTCTTGACAAAGAGGCAGACGAACAAATGACTGTAAATAAAAAAAAAACAAAAAATCTAATGTAATAAAAATAAAAAAAAGTAGTTAATTCTCAATATTTATTACACTTTCAATAACACATAAAATCTATAAATAGGACATTTTCCCACTGACTGAGGTAAAACGCACGCACAGCCATAACCGCTGCTGGTAGAAACGTTTTTTTTCGTAACCTGGACACCCACTAAGAAGGGATTTTGAAAAATTTTAACCCTAAACGGATAAACTAGGGATTAAAAATTTTTATGGAAGTTTTATAAATCGGCACCGATTTTTCTAAAATTTGAAATTCAGACTCTTAAAAATATTTCATTGAACACGTGTTTCACGGTTAATTTTAATTCACCCCTAAACTGAAAAAAAATCATAAATATATTGAATAAATATGTGTATGATTCAAGCGGGCGAAGCCGCGACAGTCCATTAGTATAATATAAAATTATCCTATTTAAATACAGTTATTTAAAGACCCATCCATTTCGGTATTGTTTTTTTTTTACATTCTATTTTTGGTAATAATAGAATGTTAAATATAAATGTAACATACCTCATATGTTAATAATAGGTATTGTCTACAAATTTAAATATTTCTATTCATTTCCTTTCATTCCTAAAATAGTACACGTTTAAATTTTCACCACTTGTTCAAGCATATTAAGGTTTGAATAATAAGCCTAGTTTTCAAATAATTAACGATGACGATATATGTCAATGTATTCTAAGAGCGTCTAAAAATAAAAGAGCAAATTTTATATTCATTCTTGGTAGGCATACAAGCCTATTGTAAATTCATATAAAAACTAGCCAAGTCAGATCTTACACATAAATATAGTGACTTAAGTATGTTGTAAGAAGAAAGAAAATTTTAAGTTTTGTTAAAAAAAATATGTTGTTAAAATTAAATTATATATTATATTATATACTATAAACAGCATCTAGTAGATAAAGATAAAACGCAAATTAAGTAAACGTTTTTTTATTTATTTAATGTACCCTTTGTATTTCTAACAAACTCTTTCCTTTTGTCTCTGGTATGAATAGCAGGGTGAATACAAACGCAAAAGCCGATGAGCATGAGAAGAACCAGAATAATATATGAGCACCAACAATGTTCATTAAAGCTCCAAATGCTGTGGATACAAAGAATCCACATAGCCACGACGAGGTCAGTGCTACGGCAGATCCTTTACTTCTTACATTACTTTTGAACATTTCACCAATTAAAGTTGTTGGGATTATGCCTAAGCCTAGAAACAAAATGCATAAAATTATTAATGATACATATTTTTGACCACAAATTGTACTCACATTACTAAAAGGCTTAAAAATTTAAAAAAGAGAACAGCTGTCGTGGCGAGATGGGGCCGTGTTCAAGTTAAATCAATCTTTTGGTAGAAATTATTTTCATTTACACCATACAATATTATGATAACATGCCACAAGCGGAAAACGGAGTGTCTTAACGCTCTCTCTATCCTGTTATAGCCTATCCTCAAAGCGTTAACCTAAAAAATATATAAATATTAGGGTTTCCGTTATGAAATTATACTCACCTATATCAAAAGCGAAGAAAAATACAATAAGAATAACGAGTGGTAACCATTTGATATTGTTAATTCCAAGGTATTGTATAAAGTCGAAATAGAAGTAAAGACCCAATATAAACTGAAAAATTAAGAAAAAATTTTGTTATTCAGATATGTATGCCGATGTCTTTAATAAAAAAAATATTCTTAACGTATGTCATGCGGAGTAGACTCTGACTCATGTTAAAATATTTCAGCTTCCGATAATAATACCATTTATAAAGTGGTGAAACTTTACGCTCTACTTTGTAAAAATAAAAATCATTTGTATTAATTAAACCCCCAAATTGGATGTTCAGTATCACTTTCAAGCATTTCCCAAAAATGAAGTATTTTAGAAAGTCTCTCTAAAAAAAGATTCACTTACCATACTCAAAGAGCAAAATATACAAGATATCATCATCAGACGCTTTCTTCCACACTTTTCAATGATAAAGGGCACCAACATACTGCCAGACAATTGGCAACATAATATAACAATCATTGATAAATTAGGATCTATAGATGATCCAGCTATTTCAAATATTCTTCCAGAGAATAGTACAATTGTAACGATACCACTACATTGTAAAAATATGTTCGCACAAATAAGCACTACTAAAGCTCTTCTGTTATTTCTGTCTTTAAATAAATCCTTCCAGTCTTGGGTACTGGTAGAGTTTTTGTATTCCTCTTTCGATGCTATCAATTCATCTATATCTTCAGATCTGTCTAGTTCTTTTAAAACTTTTTTTAATGATGTGTCATCATCTAAAAAATATACAAAAATATTTATATGTAAATTGTTTATTACTTTCACATAATATCCAAATGTTATGTTAAGTGATATAAAATAAATCAATACTTCAAGTTAATTAAAACGGAAGTTGTATGGGATTGAAGAAAAGTGTCCTAAGGTAGTATAAGGATCTTCCTTACCTGGGAACCTTACACCTTAACACGTAAGACACTCCATTCACCAAATTCCAAACCCGAAACACAAACCGATTCACTTTGCGCCGAATTCTCGAAGCACTGCGTTTCGTCGGAACTCAACGCCGCACTTTATCTCGTTACCAGAGCATAATCTACTACTTGTATTACCAGATATATAAAAAAAATCATAACCTTACTTTTTAATACATAGAATATGGGAGATTCTGGTATAAAAAAGGCACAAAACGTACAGATTAATCCTCCAACCAAACCTATGGACGTTGCACCTTTGTAGGATAACATTCCACCAGTATACACCAGCAAGGATCCAGCTGTATTAAATATTCCTAAAGTTCCTAAAAGTACACCTCTTACGTTTTTTGACCTACAAATTATAGACATATTTTTTAAGAATATTAAAACGATGCAAGCATGCTCCACCATCGCTCGCATCGTCTCTTACCACCAGGTGAGAGACAAATAAAAAAAAGGGTGTGACTATAACGCGATAGTTATGGGTTCGATCCCCACTCGAGGAAACGAAATATTTACATTAATTTATATTTCCGTTTATTCACTTTGCCTGCAATGCCTCCAGAATTCGGCGGAAAGTGGGGAACGGAGTGTCTTAACACTATGTTCCCTCTGCTTACCCTGTTGTAATAAAGATTTTATTTTTTTCCTAGTATGTAACATATATATAAAAAATAAAAATATACCAACGCAATTTCTCCTATGTACACCAAATTAGTCACTACAACACTAGCTACTGCAAAACCACACGCGACTCGGCAAAAATATACGGTAGCTAAGTTTTTTGCGAAGATTAAAATAAGATATGATATGGATGTCATAAAGCCTCCTATTATTAAACATGATTTTCTCCCTATCACGTTGGACAGCCATCCCATTACGTATGGAGCTGAAACATAAGAAGATGTAAATGAATTTCAAAATAAAAAATAAATCAAAATAAATCAGCTTCACGCTGTATCCCGTACATAGCTCCCTCACTTTCCGCCAAATTCTGGAGGCGTTGCTTGTTGAACGTGTGCCGGAACTCAACGCCGCACTTTGTCTCGACACCAGAGCGAAGAAATGAAAATATAAATTAAATAAATATTCCTTTTTTCGAGTGGATATCGAACCACAACCAGTCGATTCTGCATACGCAGATTCTGCATGCGACTGGCCTCAAACTGAAATGAATTTAAACCTTTTTAATATTATTAACATAACATATCCATTCTGTGAAAATAGCAATGATCACTTATATAAGACAGAAATAGCAATGATCATCAAAAGGCGAAGAATGTATTAGGTTACCTTCTTATTATTAATCATAGATAATAAAACTACAATAAATGTTAAGTTAAATAGCAATTTCCCTCTTATAATAAAAGAAATACATAATATTACAATTTCTTACCAGGTATACATCCTAAATACATGAGTGAAGCAATAAGTGACAACTGGGAGTCGGATAACTCTATTGATAGCGGCGATTGGGTTGGATCTTGAAATTTTGGCAGCATGGGCCCCGACCAGCTTATAGTGAAACCACTGATTGACTGTCCAATGTAACCTAGAAAATAATAAGTTATTTTATTAATAGCTTGTAGTTTTTTTCACAAAGCACTGTGAGCAGTGAAAATTTTGCAAATTTGAAACATTCTGTATTAAAGGGCGGAACTAAACGACGCACTTTGTCTTGCCACGTCTGGCAAATGATAATATTTTTTTCGCCTATGTGTACAATCTAGTTTATTTACATCCAGAATTAAAAAATGTAAAACTTAAAAAAATCATTATTTTGAAAAAAAAAATGTATTTTTTTAGAAAAAATGCAATTTTCTACATAAATAGATTTCTCAGTTAATTAGTTTCAGTTAGTTACAATTTTTTTATAAAGTACAAATGCGTCAATTTTGCACCATATATGATTATTTTGCAATAATGTACTGAAACAATATGACAGAACGACGTTAAGAGGATAAAACGAGATTTATATTTATTATAGTAGTATTTACGATATTGTTGAATTGTTTTATTGACAAAGCTATAAACCTAAGCTAGTAATACAAGGCGTATCTTATAAGCATGTTGTAAAATTATGCATAATGCCATCTTACTTCTATCTTAATACTATCTTCAAATTTAAATTCTACGAATTTATAACATCTTTCCAATAATTTGGAGTGGAGAGCGATTTTTTTTATTAACTAAGACCAGGCGAAAGAGCTAGCGGGTCACCTAATTTTAAGTGATTACCGACTAATGAATGTTTGTAGCACCAGAGGAACCATTAATGCATTGCCGACTTTAAAGAATAGTTTTTCGTCCCTCGAAAAGCCCAATATTGTAGTTATCTGAATAACAACAGTGGTTTCTATAATTTTCCATACCCATAGGAACTCATGTGGTGAGGTTGATACTGTTTTCGGTATGCTGCAATATAGAATACCACTCAACACTCCAAGGTGAACTGACTATTTTTAAATCTGATAAAAATGAAGGAGTTGAATCTGAAGTGAATCGGCCGAAAAGTCACAAATATGTGGCCAGAAAAACAACGTTTTGTTCTTTCACCTCAAATTTTTTGGAAGTTTTTCAGTATCTATATTTCATCCAAGAAAACGTATTTATCGCTTTAGAATTTATTTATTGAATTAAGAAAATGACTCGTAAGAAATATATTATTAAGTTACGAGCAATTTACTAAAATGCGAAAAATTCTCTACAGATATTGACGAATAGTGAGTTCAGATAAAAATATGAAAATAGTAGTTACTAGATAAACTGTCACAGTTTATCTACTAGTAAAAATAGATAAAAGATATATTCTAGTATATTACGAAAAACTACTTACAACATATTGATATAAGAAATTGTCGTTGCACTCCACTTATTTTCATGAACATTATAAAGTTATTTTAAGGCACTCTCTTGTTTATTTCTGAAATCGTAAGAAATATACGAGTACATTACGAGAGAAGATATGTTGTGAATTTTTCTCCACACGCGCTGGATTAAGTTAGTCAAAGTTCAATTTATGCGCGTGAATTTCAAAACATTCCGCAGCTTAAATCTATGGGGCACATTTTGACCACTCAAAAATTACAATTACAATTATCACCAAATTACTTCGCTGAGATCACCGTGTCGTCCACAATGTTCCTGCAAAATTTCCAAGCTGTAACGGTGTAGGAGGAGTAGCATTACAACGAAACACACTATTGACAAGTAAGAGCTTCGCTTCGCTCAGCCAATTAAACATACCTACCCGAAAATTTGCCAATCCAAAAATATTACAAGCACTTAATTGGGTCGAACTAATTATATTTACTTTTCTCAAAGTCGGTTGATATATAGATAGATATTTTATTCAAATAAGTATCTTCTTACAACATAAACTTGTCGGTAAATTCTTGATATTTTAAGAAATATAATGATTTGTATATTAGAAACTGTATTGATGTAAAGACGTCTATTCTACTTCATCATAAATATCTTACTGCTAGACTTCTTTTATATGTAGAACTGTTTACATTTATCCTTATGATAATATAATAAAACTGACATCATGTTATTAAACAAATTTTAATCACTTTCCACCGAATTCTGGAGACATTGCGTGTATAAATATTTGGTTTTCTCGAGTGAGGATCGAACCCACAACCAGTCGCATTTACAGTCACACTTTGTGCCTTAGCGCCACGACTGGCCTTAATTGTGGGTGGAAATTAAGACCCTATGTAAGAAATACTCCACAGAGTGAAGGATTTCCTCAATGATTTATTTGCGTGGCAACCAGGAATGGAATGTCAGATCATATCGTCTTAAGTTTTGTGATTTTAGCATGGGAGAAACTATTTAACACGAATATTTTCCTAAATAAAATCACAAGTACCGCCTTTTTAGACACTATAAATAAATGAGTGCATGGATCTACAATAGAAGAATATTAATTATTATAAAGCTATACAAGGTGGAGCTGTCAGCACCACTTTAAATGACACCACAGTTTTAATGCGTCACACGAAATACAGGTATGGATAAAAATCGAGAAATTAAAAAAAAAATCCTACGTCCAAACTGTTGAGGTACCTTGATTATTTTTTTTAGTTCTGGGTTTGAAATATTTTACAGTATATGCAGTTTCAGTAAAAGGAGCGCTGCCTCTTCCAACCTGTATAAGTTTCCTACAAGAGTGATCTTCAATTTTTTTACATCAAAAAATAAAAAACAAAAATGGAGCTTTAGTATTTATTTTTATAGGTAGTTATTATATCACTATACAGATATCAGTGTGACTCTCAGATTTTTGAAAATAATATTTTTACCTTGGTGTTACTTTCTAATATAAATTGATAAAAATACATTAATTATATTCGATAAATAAAATCTAATTAATATTTCTAAAACTTTCATATTACTATGTCAAGCTCTTTGGTAATTTGCAATATGGATAGATGGACACATTTATTTTATTCTTAGAAATAAGACATACAAACACTCTTGAATATTTTTTCCTAACTATTTTGATCACCAGAACCGACTTTTGTTTCTGATAAATAAAACAATATAAATATTATATCATCATCATCATCAATCAGCCTGTCCTTGTCCACTGCTGGACATAGGTCTCTGCTGGCATATTATATATAAAACATTAAAGTACTTAAGGTGTTTAATTAACTTTACGAGAACTAACAAAATTTGTTATTTTCAAATATATGAACAGCTGAAATGACAAGTACACTTCTAGTGCACTGGATGTGGTCACTAAAATTTAGATGTTCAGGTTTATATTGTTTAAATTAGGGTGCTACATCCCTACATACATATATTCTTACTTTACATCTAATGGCTTACAGGATAGAAGAAAGAAGAAGTATTTTGGTGTCATGTGTATAATAGCTTAAGTGAAAATTAGCAAGAATAGACAGAGATTAGACGGTGATCTAACTCTATTATTTACTTTTGTATCTCTAACAAACTTTTGCCTTTCGTTTCTGGTATAAATAA
>JAEBDU010014672.1:0-12036 GCA_016802625.1 Heliconius numata
AAAATAAATTAATTGATATGAATATACTCTCTCGACTGTACTGTATAATAATAATAATAATAATAAGGTAATACTTAATTTGGTTAGTTTTTCTATTTCTCTAAACATTGACTAGAATAGACTTTGGATTTTATTACACATATGATTATTTTGATACACTCATTAAATGAGATGTTATAAACTTAAAATTATTATAAGTTATATTTTTATAGATTCTAAAATTATGCATACAGCCTACACAGGTACATAAATAATACATGAAGCTATAATATATACTAATAATAAAATTGTAGCTCAAAACAACCCTAGCTTCTATCAGGATCTGATAATTATTTTAATTTTCAAACATATAATTACATATTCTTTAATGAGAGAAATGAGTGACCTATTGATATAATAAGTACAATATAAATTTTATAATATACATATAGTAAGTAGTAATTGCATTAAAATTTTCTGAAAACTGTTATTTTATATTTTAGTTCACATTATTCACCCAAAAGTAAACTGTATATTAAATGTAATACATAAAGAAGATGTCTATAGCATTAAAAATAAAATGCATACTCTGATTATTAATCACTAAACTTATTCGTAACATATTTACATAATATTATCAAATATAAAATTTGACATTAATAAATTTTCAAAAAAATACTGTTTACAAAATAAGCAGATTACATACATCGAAATATTTTAAAAACTAGAAAACATTTACAAATACGACTGGGGAGGTCGGGGAATACAGTACTAGCTAACGCCACGTATTAACACATTTAATTTTATTTATATTAATATTGACAACAAATATTTTATTAACATTAACATTTGATTTATACTGAGAGTTCGTTTGTGTTATGTAATTTAAGTAATTGGCTTAGAATAATATAGAATAGAAATGTCTTTTTTAACATAATAAAAATATTTATAAAAATATTTGTAGCACAATAGACGCTTCACTATGACATTTGAAATTAGAATTTTTTTTTTAAATAAAATGTAGATGTATATTGTTAAGTTTTGACTAATTCGAATAATCGATAAAAATATAGCAGTTTGTATACAACAATTAAAAATGTTTAACATTAGAGCAAAAAGTAAGTGTAAAAAAAGTTCTGTTATTTAAGTATATTTTCAATTAAAATAAAAATAATAATTATAATACCTATTAAATAAAATTGCCTTGATAGCGGTAGTGTAGCGATTAAACATTTCGATATAAGAATTCGTTGATGAAACAAAGTATGCTAGATATCGCTGAGAAAAACAATTTGCAATACATTAAAAAATAAATAATGAATATCTTAAACAGCCATCTTCACCTGTACACTGTAACGTTTACTTCTATGAGCAACTAAAGTACAGTGTAAGTTCTATATAAACGCAATAAAGAGAATGCAATTTAGGAGAAAATAGAGGTTGCTTTTTAAAGAGAGCGAAAAACATACCATATAAGTAATTATCATCAATTAAATTTAAAATTAACAAAATATACTGGAGTAAAATCACATAAAATTATGAGTATATTATTGTATATGTATATATATACAATAATTTATACTCTTAAAGTGCAAAGTAATAATAATATGTAAAGCGAAAGACCATTTATTAGCATTTTTGGTGCAGATGGCGCCATCAGTAGAATTATATTTGTCGTTATTGAGAGTAGCTGCGTTGTTTCAATAGACTAGTAGCTAAATCACTGAAAGTCTATCTACTTTCATATTCTCCAGCTGTAGAGAGGTGTTATTGTTATATAGTGGTGGCTAGGAGCAATCAATAATTTCTTTCTTAGCTTAGTATACCAGTAAGAACGAACTCTCAGTATAATCATACAAACGCAGGAAGGCGCTCATCTACTGCTTTGACGATGCGTCTCCCTGCTGGCCCCGGCCACTGCCACGCGGTGTCGCTCAACGCCACCAGTCAAACTGGGCCGGACCAATCTGTGTTTTCCTGAAATTGTAAATTGAACGTTCATGTAGTAAGAGAACTGATGAAAGAATGGTAGGTAAATAAAGATAATATGCTCTTCTTGGGATTAAAACAGAGTTAAAAGAAAGTGAGATCGTTCATAAAGAAATTAAATGGTTAACTTTTTATAATTATTTTATTTACATTTATTGAACTCGAATTTTGTATGATCAATAGAGGTAACCTGAGAAACAAGAATTCCTCTATCTGTCGACTAGTGAAAAATAAGAAAAGAAAAATGAAAAATTTATGCCTTACTTGTGAAATATTAACAGTCTTAGCATGCATGGGGCTCTGTGGTGCGTTGGTAGCGTTCGCGGTGAAGTACCCCCCGGGCCGCGGTCGCAGGTGACGGTTGTGCATCTCCATTTGTACTATTTTCATGAATTCTATCTGAGCTGCTAGTTTTTGGACTTCCTCCTGGAAATATTTATTGATAAGGTCACCCAACAATAAATATACACATAATATGAGAAATACATAAATAAAAAAAACATTGCAATTGCAACTATTATTCCACTTACATAGGGGAGGATAGAGCCATGTATCAGCAATATAAATACTTTTTAATTGAAATAGTTCAAATGTATAATATCTTTATTAAGAAAAAGTTATATTATTTGCGGTTTTTAATAAAAATGTTGTATTTAATTCTGTCTAGATTAAGTTTTGAGTTAGTAGGGAATTAAATAGATATTTATGTTACAAGCGTTGATATTATTTGTAGCTTTATGTCGGCGTCTATATATTTGTTTACGTTTATTTATACCCTTGTCTTACTCAGGCTTAAGATTTAAAAGGAGATCTCAATTTTGGTCAAATTTACCCTGATTAAGGCAATCCTCTTTAATTAGTAACTAGCTTAACACAAACAGCGTGCATTTTTTTTTATTTTACATGTAACTACGGGCTAATTGGCCTAAGGCCTATCTATGCCTATTGTCCTCCATGTGCTCTATGTATCTTCACACTAAAAGAGTTGAGCTTTCCTACATTTATCTAAAAATAAATAATCCAAATAACCACAATACCTTAAGCTCTTCATTCTCCTGGAACAGATCAGGTGGTTCATCTGGTACAAGACCAATGCCATTAAGGGAGGAGGACGCGGGCACGCCGCGAGCACGAGCCCTGCTGTCCCACGTGTCGCCTGTGCCGCGTACTACCCGTAATACCTATGACATTAATATAATTTATTGCTTATTTTTGAGACATGTTAAATGGCGGATCTCAACGCTGTTTTGTTGCCAGAGTATGTGTGTGGAATGGAGTATCTTAGCTCTAAGGTTCCAGGTTCCCTCTGCCAACCTTGCTACATGCGGGATCTAGCGTGAAGCTGAAAAAATATGTTTTTGTAACAGGGCATGAAAATCCTCTTCCTAGATTGAGTTCCTTTGAACTGCCATTTAATTTCTTGGTACATTTTTAATTTAAAATATTTACAATGAGTCAAGTTTCGAATATACATTTTATTAGAATGTTTTATAGTAAACTAGTGGACCCGAACGCGGCTACGCCCGCTTGAACTATACGAATATTTATTAAACATATTTATGAAATTATTTACAGTTTTCAATAGAGAGATGCGTTAAGCAAGCTCATTTTGGGTGACGTTTTCTAACAACAAACTTTGCAAATCCTTGCTTAGCAATGACGGTTGTTAATAACAATGGCGGAATAAATTGCATGTCAAAATAATAAGTATTTTAATATATTGATATATATCGAAAATATTACAAATATGAGAAAAAAAAGTATCTTATGTTCATCCCGGGACCCTCAAGTATCTCTATATGAGTATTTTATCATAATTAAATTAGCAGTTTGGGCCTGATTGCGTAAAAGACAGACAGACAGACAGAGTTACTTTCGAATTTATAATATAGGTATGGATTAATAGTTTTACTCACTTTTGGCAGAAACACCAACAATACTGTTGTTGAGGTAGACAATTGTGTTCTTATGAAACCCAATAAGTATTTTATATCGGGACCGGCTCGAGGTAATATTAACAGGCTGTAAATAAAAAATAAAAAAAAAGTTAAAAAAAAAACAAATATTGAATTAATTGCAGATTATTTTATACATATTTATGTAGAGTACAGTTCTCCTTTCCCATTTTCCGTAGAATTTTGAGGTATTGCGTGTTGAGTGGCGGAACTTAACGCCGAGTTTTCACCAGAGCGAAGAAATAAATGATTGTAAATGTGGAATTAGGAACTGTATGAAAAATATACTTACTGGAAAGCAATCATAAGGGAATTGACTGTGAAAATGTTGTATATGGCGATGGAGATCAGACGTGCTTCGTTGTAGAGACTCTCAGCATGTCTCACGCGATAGCACACGCGCACGCCCCATAGAAGAAATAAGATTTCCCCTGAAAATATATATTTTTTTTTATTCCTTCGAGTGGAAATCGAACTCACAATTACGTTGCTGATAGTCAGACGCTGTTCCACTGCACCACGATGGTATCAAATGTTTTTTTTTTAGCTTCACGCTTTATCCCGCTAGCAGGGTAAGCAGAGGGAACCTAATGTTAACTCCGTTCCCCACTTTCTGCCGAATTTTGGAGGTATTGCGTGTTGAGTGGCAGAACTCAATGTCGCGCTTTGCCTCGACACCAGAGCGAAGAAACGTAAATAAATATTTCACTTCCTCGAGAGGGAATCGAACCCACTACCGTCGCGCTACAGTCACCTTTATGCCTCTGCGCCACTACGGTTACGGCCTCAAATGGTTATATATCGTAATTTTTGATAGATTATTTATATAATATATTATTAATTAATTATTTTACCTATAGCTAAACTGTGGTCCCACCAGTTGTATGTACATTGTTTGAATTTTAATCCTCTGTTATCTGTAATCTGGAAATAAAAAGAACTTAGATATATATATAATTACGTTAAAATATTTATTGTATTTGAGCCAAATAGCAAGAAGAAATTGCAATATAAATTTATAATTAAAAAAAAAATACACTGAGGTTCTTTACAAGTCCCAATTTTCTTCTTAAGGTCCAATCGTAACACAATAGCGTCTTTATAATCTACATTCTTCTAAAGTATAATTTTTACATTTATTACAACTTATGTCATTATTCCTAAGATTAGTTGGTTGGGTTTTGTAGGCTTCGAAGTAGGTTCCCAGACTCCCTCTGCATACCACTAACCTAAATAACTTATAACTTACGACTTCAGCATCAGGAGGTGCAGATAACGTCCAGGTTCCCAAATAAACCAGCATAATTAGTAATATCGGCGCCATCCATTGCAATAACTGCTTGTCCGTAAGTTTCAACTTGTGTGCTGACTTTACGCGGTAGGTTAGAGATACTCTGCAAAGTAAATAATATATTGAAAGCTTTTAGCATTAATTTATGAGGTAAATCGGTTTTAAAATGGTAACTTTATATCATAATTTTAAAATGATGGCAATTAAAAAAAACATTTAAATAAAATTTAGCAAAATTAGAAGATTAGGAGATTTTTAGCTAGGTTTCTTTCGTTCCTTAAAATTATCACCCTTAGATGAGTAGCATTATAATTGAATATGTATGAAACAAGAACGGTTGGTGTTTTTTTCAGTGCTTTAAGTTTTTACCTCTATCCCGTATATAACACAAGTTAGTGTCTAGACACTGTGTTCTCCGTTGTTCATTGAGGTTAATAGCGGAAGTCGGAACGCTACGATTTTTTTTTCTTAGTATCAGAGCGATGTCATAAAAATATTAAAAAATAATAATTGTGAGTGGAAATCGCACCCACAACCACCGCGTTACAGTCGCACACTAGAACCCCTGCGCCACGACTGCCAACCATTCCATTTATGTATCATTATTTTTGGTACCACTTACTGTATGTTTTCTTTCTTCTTTTCTATTTGTTTTTAGTTATATTGTAATGTCGAAGAAATTAAGGTTTATATTACTAATAATAATTCTTTTATGTTATAATATTTAATATTAAATCTATTTAATTAATAATAATGGATTAGAAATAATTTCTTACCGCCAAGTCTTCATGAGTAGCGCTGTATATGTAATGCAGAAACCCATGTGACGCGTCCATTTGGTCGCAATACACGAATATCTGTCCAATACTGGAAATATAGCTGCCATCTATAAAAAAAATATATATATAAATATATATAAAATAAACTTAATTTTTATTTTCGTATATTTAAAAAATAACAAATAGTTTATTTTAACATCTTATTATAATTCTAAAATATTGTAGAAATGGGGTATAAACATATTTCATATAAGATTTATTAGAGTAGTTTCGTTATTTATATAGATTATAAAACAAAAGGATTAACTTGAAGGCCTATAATTTTGCTAAATCATTGCCCAAATTCATTAAGTATAAATTAAATAAAAAAACAACACCTAAATTACATATAAACCATAGAAAAACAATAAATATCTCATAAGTACCTCCATATACATAATAGCACATCCCAGGAGTGTAATAGAGAGAAAGACGGGACTGGCCACTCTGAACACCTTCACACGCCGGTGGTGACGGGTGTATATAGTCAACAGTACTGTCATCACCGCACAGCTTACTGATATCACTAGTAATGATATCCTGCGGAGAGAATATACGGAGAAATTCAGTATTTTTTTAAATTTTTGTGGTTTTGTTGTAACTGAGCATGCTGATTTTGTTAGCAGGAGAATTATCCTAATTATTGATTTCTAAACATAAAAAATATATCATTAACATTAACATCATTATACAGGGTGGAAGAGGCTGCGCTTCTTTAACTGAAACTGCATATAGGGTAAAATATTTCAAACCCAGAATTAAAAAAAATAATCAAGGCACCTCAACGGTTTGGACGTAGGATTTTTTTTTCATTTCACGATTTTTATCCATACCTGTATTTCGTGTCACGCACACATACGTATGCGACGTTGCCGCTTTGACAGGTAAGTGTGTGCGTGCCTATGTTATACTTTACAAATGGCGTTTTATTTTAAAACGATAATTTTATTATTTATTTTGTTTGAAAAAAAAACTTTTTCATTTTTGAGAATTATTTTTTTTCCGAATTATATTAGAGTAGAGAGTAGTTAAAACTGTGGTTTCATTTAAAGCGGCGCTGACAATTCCACCCTGTATAATATCACCATAAAAAAATATATATTATCAGCTTTACGCCGTTTTCAGCAGGATTGCTGGAAGTTGCCTTGTGTCAAGACACTCCAGTCCCCATTTTCCGTCGAATTCTGAAAGCTTTGCCTACGCCGCGTTTTGCCTCGGTGCCAGAGCGAAGAAATTAAATTATTATTTATTTATTTATTTATATATTCTTTATTGCACAAAAAAAAGAAAAATGTACAATAGGCGGGCTTAACGCTAAGAAGCATTTTCTACCAGCCAACCTGTCATGTGGGAGATCAAAATGTGTAAATGTAGGTGTGCAAAAAATTTTAAATGAAAAATAAAATATCAATTTAGAAAATACATACAGATATATATAATAAATACAATATAATATATACAAACTAATAAAATATTAAATATTTCAACATTAACATTATTAAAAGTGTAAATATATTTTAATAAATCCTAAAATAAATATAATATATGTTTACCGGAAAGGCCAATTATATGTGGCGAGGCAAGGTTCTGGTCCTCTACAGGTATCGCAGCCGGGCTGGCATTTCAGACATTCATAGGGATCACTCCAGCTACCGCTCTCGAGACCACTTTCTTCGTACTCTTGATATGCAACTGTAGATAAAAATATAATTATTAATAAATATTAATTATTATATTATAGAAATTAATAATAAAGTAAAACTTCTTCTTCTTTAAATGTAAACTTCAAAATAGTGCTAGCTCTAGTTTCCACTACACGTATTCCCTTTCAAAACATTAGAGGTTTCGTGCATCTGTCAATTAGCAAAAGTACCTACTAAATAAGCTGTGTTACATTTTATCGCCTTATATGGGGAAAGGGGGTAAAATGGAAAGGCTAAGGCAAAAGCGTGATAAAACAAATGTTTATTACAATATAAATCTAGTATATATGTTTGTTTTTTATTTGGTTGGCTTGACTATTCGCTATGCTTAAATATTTAATAGCGTAAGCCATTATTTTTAACTCACATTTTCTGGGTTTTCTCTATTGACTAGTAAGTATTACCTATCTCAGTAGATTTTTAAAATTTTCTTTTCATAAATTAATGTAAGTAATGTAATAAATAATATTTAAATTAATTTTACATAGTTGGAAACGTTTAAATTCTCAATATCCAAAGAGTTATTATTTAATTCTTAAAAAAAACTTAATCAAAATCTAAGTTGACATAATACATATTAATGTATACATATTAATACTAGAAACTTGGTATAATATAATTGGTAGAATTCTTTGTTCAGCAGTTATAATATTTCACCAGAAATTGTACAAACAAGATTGAAGCTTACTTGTGTCTTACAGTTAATTAAATTTTCTATCTTAAATATGAAATAATGTTTATTTATATCGAGACATGGTTCCAGTAACTCCACTTATTTACAATTCGAAAAATAAGATGAAACTATTGTAAAAATAATATTATACGTTTACTATATAATTATATGTATATAAATAATAAAGTTTACCTTATTTACTTTAAAAATGTGTATAATAATATATAATTTTCCCCAAATTAGTAATTTTTGCCCCTGCCCCATTTTTTATATTAACATATTGTAACAGTAAAAGAGTATCTAAAAATCATTATATTTTAAAAATCCAAAAAAATAACACCTACCTACATCAAAGAGCCATTTTTGATACAATTGAACTGTACTACAATATTTATTTAATAAAGCTCACTAACCCATACGTAAAACTTAAAATAAGCTCAAAAATCTCTCTCTTTTACGTAAACATACATAACGAAACATATTCAAATATCATAACACATAAAACCCTTTACCTTCTACTAAAGATCCGTTGAACCCTTCAGGATGGTGTATAGAATAGTATCCGGGTCTACATCGGCAATTGTACGAGCCGCGAGACCAACCCCCGAAACGGACCCCTATCTCTCTATTCGGCTTGTATTCGCACTGAAAACATATATTTTATGAACATAAAAGAAACCCTATATATTTTATTCTCTCGTAAAATAAAATCGTATGTTATATATTAGTGTATAATATCCATCTCTAGAATTCGGTTGAAAGTGGGAAATGGCAGTGTTTTAATGAGAGGAGTGTCTTAGCAGTAGGTTCCCAGGTTCCCTCTTCTTACCTTGCTACATACGGGATACATCGTAAAGCTATAAAAACATAATAACTATAAATCGAATGTAAAAATGTATATATTTTGGTGAAAATGGTATATTACTGCTTATTTGGAAGTATTTGTCATACTTGAAATTATATAATACTTGTATGTTAAGATTTAGTTCCAAATGCAGCTGATTAAGGTAAAAATTAAATCCAAAAATCTTTAAGAAAATTATTATTTCTACATATTCATAACAAAAAAAAATTGTAGATAATATAAATTTTAACCGTAACCCGAAAACTGAAAAAAAATAATTAATGACATATGTATGACATTCGTACCTCGTTTCGGTTTTAATATTCAAATACTTCCCTTTACGTTTGAAAGTTAAAAAGAAACTAAATTATAAAAAAGAAAAACATAATAATAACGTTTTTAAACTTAGCTTTTATATTTCAAGGCGCGCTAAGCCTTCACTCAATTTAAAATTACGTTAGTGCCTCGTTATTACTAAACTAGGTTAAGACTTGCTTTAAATTGCTTGTTTCTTTCATCCATTGATTTGTAGGGACTCTTGTCCAGGGATTCTTGTTCAGTTATAAATAGAATGTTATATGAGTAATCAGACCAGTCAAGGTGCATGGGAAAAAAGTGTGAGTAAACGTGGCAGGTTGTGGGTTCGATTCCTGCTTTACCAAATGAAATATTCAAGATTTTCATTTCTAGCACGGCGTTGAGTTCGGCCACTTAACAGGCAATTCGGTTCGAGTTCGGCGGAAAATTGGGATTGGAGTGTTTTAACATTATATTCTTTCTGCCTACCCTGCTGTATGCGGGATACAGCTTGAAGGTGATAAAAATAACCGATGAAACTACTATACCTTTACTTTTAAATTTTCCTGGTGTCCAAATTTTAAAATATTATTAGCCTTCATTGTGATTTTGGCCTAACTCCGGGTTTTTTTAATATCTTTTTAAGCTTTAGAGGTTTATTTAGACATTTTTATTGGATTGACGGATATAGCGCATCATATATTAGAAGAAAGGAAGAGAAGAGAGAGAAGACTCGGTTAAAAAAGACAAATTTTTGAAATATACACATTAGGTGTCAAAAAAATATGTCACTTTTGAATTGCATTTCACATATTCTTAACCTTCATAGATCGAATTAAAAAAATAATAAGAACTTTACGGAAATATTCATCATCTATGCCTCTGAAGTTTTCTGTCAACCCCCGTATGATAGGATTTCTATGTTTTTTCTTTGTTTTCACCTATCCCCTTTATAGCATTGGAAAATCTATTTTTACAGAGTGCATCCATTACAAAAGGAATCTTTTCACGGAGTTCACGATTTTAGCTTCAATAGTTTTAGCTCTTCGTTGATATATGAACTAGAATTTGCTTTTACGCGTGCAAAGATTTAATTTTTTAGCATTCACCTTATACTGAGATGTTGGCAGAGAGAATTCAATATGAGAATTTAGTCTTTATATTTCGTCTGGATATTGTATATATTTAATAAAATAAATAGAAATTCTTTTTGTTTCTTGCTGACAAAAAAAAAATAGTGTGTAGACATTCCGTGCCCCATTTTCCGCCGAATTTGGGGGTATTGTGTGTTGAGTGGCGGAACTCAATATCTTACTTTTCCTCGACACCAGAGCGAAGATATGTAAATGTTAATTAAAATTTCCCCCATTTCATTAAAATAGAAAATTAAATATTTTCTAGAGTGGGGGTTGAACTCAGAATCAGTCACATTTACAGATACAGTTTCTGCCCCTGCACCACGACTGGTCTCAAAATAAAAATTAAAAATAACAACTTAGGCCACCTTTGCATTCAATTCCACCTAATTTATATTCATTTTGTATCGTAATTTTTATATGATAATATCCCAATCAAAATAATTATGAAAATGATTCGTTGGAATATATAACAATTTAATTTAATAATGCAATAATGATCATTTTAATTGGATTATTGGTTACAATGGCAAATAGGCCATCGTTAAATGTTAGCGATATGGAATTTATTAATTGATATAGGTTTTTATTACTATTTTTATTTTATGTTTACGCATTTTCTCTATTTTTTACGGTTAAAAGAAATAAATTAATTTTTAACAAAAAGAAAAACCGACTTCTAACAACGATGTAAAAAGTGAAAAATAATTATATAAAGATTTTGTAATTTTGAAGTCGGTGCCAAGTAAAACAAACAGGCTTAGTAATTAGATATTGTAGTAAAGGTGTTGTAGCATTAGTTTGACACCGACTTCAAAATTATAAAATCTTTAAATAATTATTTTTCACTTTTTAGTTCGTTGTTAGAAGTCGGTTTTTCTTTTTGTTAAAAATTAATTTATTTTACGATTTTTAGTGATGGGTAGATCTTAAAATGATGCTTCTTGAACGAGTAGTGATGGTGGTGGTAGTGGTTGTGATTGTTCTTTGTAAAACTTCATTTAATTAGCTATTATTTTTGTGCAAAGTTACATTTTGGTATATTGACGAGAACATACATAAAAAGTATTCGGGTGAATTCGGAATCTCCCTTTTTTTGAAGTTGGTTGAAAATGAGAACATTCTCTTTTTTGAGATTGGTTGTAAAGAAATGCAACGATCAGGAATCTCACCTCTGACATCAATTTAAAAAGTTTTTGTTTGTAACTATTACAGTATAATCAATTTTTTACCAAAAAAAACAAACTTTCTCAATTTTCACCGGATTCCATAATCGGAACCTAACCAAACTTTCACCAAATTATCCTTGAAGTGTATCCTTTCAAATAAAAAAAGAATCATCAAAATCGGT
>JAEBDU010014673.1:0-15886 GCA_016802625.1 Heliconius numata
AGCTTTTGAAGCTGTGAGCTTCTATTGAAGTATGAACTTAGAAGAGAAATTTTCTCTTCCACAAATAAATAGTTGTACTCTCTAAAGCGAATAAGTATAATATCAATTTAAAATATTTCTTATGTTTAAATAAATTATATTACAATGTATTTTTTTATTAGTAATAAAAATAAATTAATTGATATGAATATACTCTCTCGACTGTACTGTATAATAATAATAAGGTAATACTTAATTTGGTTAATTTTTCTATTTCTCTAAACATTGACTAGAATAGACTTTGGATTTTATTACATATATAATTATTTTGATACACTCATTAAATGAGATGTTATAAACTTAAAATTATTATAATTATAAGTTATATTTGTTATAGATTCTAAAATTATGCATATAGACTACACAGGTACGTAAATAATACATGAAGCTACATACTAATAATAAAATTGCAGCTGAAAACAACCCTAGCTTCATATTCTTGAATAAAGGAGAGAAATGATTGACCTATTGATATAATAATTACAATATAAATTTTATAATATATAGTAAGTAGTAATTGCATTAAAATTTTCTGAAAACGAAATATATTGTGTAATGTTTATAGTATAAGTATATATTTAATATTTTAGTTCACATTACTTATTCACCCAAAAGTAAAGTGTATATTAAATTTAATACATAAAGAAGATGTCTATAGCATTAAAAATAAAATACATTTTCTGATTATTAATGACTAAACTTATTCGTAACATATTTACATAATATTATCAAATATAAAATTTGACATCAATAAATTTTCAAAAAAATACTGTTTACAAAATAAGCAGATTACATACATCGAAATATTTTAAAAACTAGAAAACATTTACAAATACGACTGGGGAGGTCGGGGGATACAGTACTAGCTAACGCCACGTATTAACACATTTAATTATTTATATTAATATTGACAACAAATATTTTATTAACATTAACATTTGATTTATACTAAGAGTTCGTTTGTGTTATTTAATTTAATTAGCTTAGAATAATATAGAATAGAAAAGTCTTTTTTAACATAACAAAAATATTAAAAAAAATATTTGTAGCAAAAAAGACGCTTTACTATGACAGATAGTGATCAAAATTAGAATTTATTTTTTTTAAATAAAATTATATGTAGATGTATATTGTAAAGTTTTGACTAATTCGAATAATCGATAAAAATATAGCAGTTTGTACAACAATTAAAAATGTTTAACATTAGAGCAAAAAGTAAATATAAAAAAAGTGCTATTATTTAAGTTTCTTTTCAACTAAAATAAAAATAATAATTATAATACCTATTAAATAAAGTTGCCTTGATGGCGGTAGTAAAGCGATCAAATATTTCGATATAAGAATTCGTTGATGAAACAAAATATTCTAGATATCTCTGAGAAAAACAGTTTGCAATATATTAAAAAATAAATATTGAATATCTCAAACAGCCATTTTCATCTCTACACTGTAACGTTTACTTCTATGAGCAACTAAAGCACAGTGTAAATTCTATATAAACGCAATAAAATGCTGTATATTTTATGAGATTATAGACGATGCTTCTTAAATAGAGCGAAAAAAATACTATATAAGTAATTATCAACAATTAAGTAAGTAAATATAAAATTTACAAAATATACTGGAGTAAAATCACATAAAATTATGTGTATATTATTCTATATGTATATATACAATAATTTATACTTTAAAAGTGCAAAGTAATAATAATATGTAAAGCGAAAGACCATTTCTTAGCATTTTTGGTGCAGATGGCGCCGTCAGTAGAATTATATTTGTCATTATTAAGAGTAGCTGCGTTGTTATGGATAGACTAGTAGCTAAATCAATGAAAGTCTATCTACTTTCATATTCTCCAGCTGTAGAGATGTGTTATTTTTATATAGTGGTGGCTAGGAGCAATCAATAATTTCTTTCTTAGCTTAGTATACCAGTAAGAACGAACTCTCAGTATAATCATACAAACGCAGGAAGGCGCTCATCGACTGCTTTGACGATGCGTCTCCCTGCTGGCCCCGGCCACTGCCACGCGGTGTCGCTCAACGCCACCAGTCAAACTGGGCCGGACCAATCTGTGTTCTCCTGAAATAGTAAATTGAAAGTTCATGTAATAAGAGAACTGATGAAAGAATGGTAGGTAAATAAAGATAATATGCTTTTCTTGGGATTAAAACAGAGTAAAGTCATTAAAAGAAAGTGAGGCCGTCCATAAAGAAATTATTTGGTTAACTTTGTATAATTATTTCATTTACATTTATTGAACTCAAAAAACTCATTTGTATGATCAATAGAGGTAACCTGAGAAACAAGAATTCTTCAATCTGTCCACTAGTGAAAAATGAGAAAAGAAAGAAATGAAAAATTTATGTCTTACTTGTGAAATATTAACAGTCTTAGCATGCATGGGGCTCTGTGGTGCGTTGGTGGCGTTCGCGGTGAAGTACCCCCCGGGCCGCGGCCGCAGGTGACGGTTGTGCATCTCCATTTGTACTATTTTCATGAACTCTATCTGAGCTGCTAGTTTTTGGACTTCCTCCTGGAAATATTTATTAATAAGGTCACCCAACAATAAATATACATAATATGAGAAATACGTAAATAAAAAAAAACATTGCAATTGCAACTATTATTCCACTTACATAGGGGAGGATAGAGCCATGTATCAGCAATATAAATACTTTTTTAATGAAATAGTTCAAATTTATAAAATCTTTATTGAGAAAAAGTTATTATATTTGCGTTTTTTAATAAAAAAATTGTATTTTATTCTGTCTAAGGATAGATTGAGTTTTGAGTTAGTAGGGAATTAAATAGATATTTATGTTACAAACTTTGATATTATTTGTAGCTTAATGTCTGCGACTGTATATCTGTTTATGTTTATTTATACCTTACTCTTACTCAGGCTTAAGGTTTAAAAGGAGGAAATTTCTCTATGACTAAGGCAATCTCTTTAATTAGTAACTAGCTTAACACAGACAGCGTGCATTTTTTTTAATTTACAGGTAGGGCTAAGTGGCCTAAGGCCTATCTATGCCTATTGTCCTCCATGATGCTCTATGTATCTTCATACGAAAAGAGTTGAGCTTTCCCACATTTATCGAAAAACAAATATCCAAATAACCACAATACCTTAAGCTCTTCATTCTCCTGGAACAGATCAGGTGGTTCATCTGGTACAAGACCAATGCCATTAAGGGAGGAGGATGCGGGCACGCCGCGAGCACGCGCCCTACTGTCCCACGTGTCGCCTGTGCCGCGTACTACGCGTAATACCTACGACATTCATATATTACATTTTTTTCCAACAACTTCAGAGACATTGCATATTAAGGATTTTCTTTCTCGGCTCTGAGGCCAGAAGTGACGCACAAAATGCGATAGGTTGTGAGTTCGATTCCCACTCCAGGAAATAAAATATTTCATATTGTCATTAATTAGGAAAGTGCGGCGTTTAGTTCCACACGCAATGCCTTCGCAATTTCGCGCAAAGTGGAGAACAGAAAAGTCTTAATGGGGATAAACTAGGTTCATAGGTTCCTCTGCCTACCCTGCTATGTGCGGGATACAGCGTGAACCTAAATGAACCGTTGAGCTTCACACATTACATTTTACACTTATTGCAGGCTACATGGATAATTTACTATTAAAACACTCAATCACTTGAATTCATGAAATTTTATATTGAGTGGTATAACTCAATGTCAATAATTGTCTCCTGAGTCACGTCACGAGGCAAAGCGCGGCGTTGAGATGCGCTACTCAATATGCAAAGGCTCCAGAATTCGGCGGAAAGTATCAAAAGTTTCATTCCTTGGTATATTTTTCATTTAAAATGTTTACATACAAGTTTCGAATATACATTTATTAGAATGTTTTATAGTAAATTAATAGTTTTACTTACTTTTGGCAGGAACACCAACAATACTGTCGTTGAGGTAGACAATTGTGTTCGTATGAAACCCAATAAGTACTTTATATCGGGACCGGCTCGAGGTAATATTAATAGGCTGTAAATAAAAAATTAAAGAAATAAGTTAAAAAAAAACAAATATTTTATTTTATATATATTTAGGTAGAGTAGAGTAGAGTTCTCCGTTTGTCACTTTCCGCAGAATTTTCAGGCATTGCGTGTTGAGTGGCGGATCTTAACGCCGCGTTTTCACCAGAGCGAAGAAATAAATAATTGTAAATGTGGAATTATGAACTATATGAAAAATATACTTACTGGAAAGCAATCATAAGGGAATTGACCGTGAAAATATTGTAAATGGCGATAGAAATGAGACGTGCTTCGTTGTAGAGACTTTCAGCATGTCTCACGCGGTAGCACACGCGCACGCCCCATAGAAGAAATAAGATTTCCCCTGAAAATATTTATATTTTTTTTAGCTATCGTAATATAATCATTTTTACGAGTGGAAATCGAACCCACAATTACTGCGCTTACAGTCGCTATTCCACTGCACCACGATGGTATCAAATGGTTTTTTTTTAGCTTCACGCTTTATCCCCCTAGCAGGGTAGGCAGAGGGAACTTAGTGTTAAATCCGTTCCCCACTTTCTGCCGAATCTTGGAGGCATTGCGTGTTGAGTGGCAGATCTCAATGTCGCGCTTTGCCTCGACACCAGAGCGAATAAACGTAAATAAATATTTCACTTCCTCGAGAGGGAATCGAACCCACTACCGTCGTGTTACAGTCACACCCTTGTGCCGCTGCGCCACGACTGTTACGGCCTCAAATGGTTTTATATCGTAATTTTTAATAAATTATTTAAATAATATAATAATTATTATTTAATTATTTTACCTATAGCTAAACTGTGGTCCCACCAGTTGTATGTACATTGTTTGAATTTTAATCCTCTGTTATCTGTAATCTGGAAATAAAAAGAAATTAGATGTATTATTAATTACGTTAAAATATTTAATGTATTTGAGCCAAATAACAAGAAGATGTTGCAATATAAATTTATAATTAAAAAAAAATTACACTGAGGTTCTTTTCAAGTCCCAATATTCTTCTTAAGTTGCAATCGTATCATAATAGCGTCTTTATAATCTACATTCTTTCAAAGTATAATTTTACATTTATTAGAACTTATGTCGTTATCAATTCCCTAAGATATTTTTTAGCCTCAAGCTGGGTTGGGTTTTGTGGGCTTCGAAGTAGGTTCCCAAGCTCCCCCTGCATACCACGCTATGTGCGGGATACAGTGTGAACCTAAAACAAATAACTTATAACTTACGACTTCAGCATCAGGAGGTGCAGATAACGTCCAGGTTCCCAAGTAAACCAGCATAATAAGTAATATCGGCGCCATCCATTGCAATAACTGCTTGTCTGTCAGTTTCAACTTGTGTGCTGACTTTACGCGGTATGTTAGAGATACTCTGCGAAGTAAACAATATATTGAAAGCTTTTAGCATTAATTTATGAGGTAAATCGATTTTAAAATGTTAACTTTATATCACAATTTTCAAATTATGGTGATTTAAATAAGAAAAATAATTTAAATAAAAAAACAAACAGTTTTTAGCAAAATTAGAAGATCAGGAGATTTTTAGCTAGATTTCTTTCGTTGCTTAGTAATGATCACCCTTAGGTAAATAGCATTAAAATTTAATATGTATGAAACCAGCACGGTTAGTGTTTTTTTTTCAGTGCTTTTAGCTTTTCCCTCTAATTAGTATATAACACAAGTTAGTGTCTAGGCACTGCGTTCTCCGTTGTTCATTGAGGTTAATACCAGTCCGAACGCTACGCTTTTTTCTTGGTATCAGAGCGATGTTATAAAAATATTAATAAATAATAATTGAGAGTAGAATTCGCACCCACAACCATCGCGATACAGTCACACACTAGAACCCCTGCGCTACGACTGCCTATCATTTCATTTATGTGTTATTATTTAGAATTTTTAATACAAATTACTGTATTGTTTTATTTGTAACAGTTTTATAATACTAATAATAATTCTTTTATGTTATAATATTTAATATTAAATCTATTTAATTAATAATAATGGATTAGAAATAATTTCTTACCGCCAAGTCTTCATGAGTAGGGCTGTATATGTAATGCAGAAACCCATGTGACGCGTCCATTTTGTAGCAATACAAGAATATCTGTCCAATACCGGAAATATAGCTGCCATCTATAAAAAAAAATATATAAAATAATTTTAATTTTCATACATTAGATGCCCCTGCCAGATGGGGCGACGACATGAAGAGATTGGCGGGAAGCGGATGGGTTCGAAAAGCTGAAGATCGAGTGTGGTGGCGAGAATTGGGGAAAGCCTATGTCCAACAGTGGACAAACGATGGCTGTTGATGATGATGATGATGATACATTAGTTAATTTAGATAGAGATTATTATAATTCTAAAATATTGTAGGAATAGTGTATAAACATATCCTATCCTATCCTATCCTATCCTATATCTTATAAAACAAAGTCGCTTTTTGTGTCTGTCTGAACTTTCTAACTCTTCTTCTTCTAAACCACTCAACGGATTCCGATGCGGTTTTCACCATTAGGTCGAGTATTTCTCAGGGAAGGTTTATATATAGTTTATTATTTGTACATTCTTATGTAAGTTAACATAAATAAGATAAATGTGTATAAAGTCCTACCCGTTGATACACTTTCGCGCATGCGCTGCTTTAATGGTAAGTACTACATGAAAATAATGTACTGGAGTATTGTTCCTCTTTATAAGATCTACAAAAAAGTTCGCGAGAGCATATTCGTATCTTTTAAGAATAACGTGTAGTGATCATATTTCTGTCTAAAAATAATAATTTCAATATATTTTTTATTGTGAGGGATATTTTTCCATAATGGTATTAATCCTTATCCTTTAAAATACTTTATTAAATTTCTACATTAAACGAAGATAAAATTTGCTTTTTACACTATTTCGAAATTGCGAATAGTTTTAGAGAAAAACGCATTTAATTATTGACACATCACGCCGTTTACACATCAAGTGTATCGAGTTATGTTTCACTTATCCCTTACTCTCAGCAAATAAAACCCGCCCGCTATAGAGTTTTTGGATATTGGATGATTGGAGTAGAATGTATTATTTCAGTGCGATATATTTGGTTTCATATTTTTTGTAGTAGTTATTAGTAGGTAGGTTTTTGTTTATAATTTCTTCCGTTTAAAAATAGTCATTTAACTATCTAAAAATAGTCATTTTAATATATTTTAATAAGTACTTGAAAAGATTAGTAGCACAGATTTAAAATTACGGTACCTACTAAAAAAATCCTTGCTGTGTAAAACAATTGGAAAATCCTTATTGAAACTACGAAAATGCGGGTTGTATTAGTGTTTAATTAATTTTCACATTATCTTAAGTGCTTTACAAACATACATTATATGAATAATCCAGTAGTAAAAGCGGGCGAAGGCGCAAGAGGGTCGCTAGTTTCATATAAGATTTATTAGAGTAGTTTCGTTATTTATATATATTATAAAACAGAAGGATTAACTTGAAGGCCTATAATTTTGCTAAACTATTGCCCAAATTCATTAAGTATAAATTAAATAAAAAAACAACACCTAAATCACATAAAAACATAGAAAAACAATAAATATCTCATAAGTACCTCCATATACATAATAGCACATCCGAGGAGAGTAATAGAGAGAAAGACGGGACTGGCCACTCTGAACACCTTCACGCGCCGATGGTGACGGGTGTAGATTGTCAACAACACTGTCATCACTGCACAGCTCACTGATATCACTAGTAATGATATCCTGCGGAGAGAATATATGGAGAAATTATTATTTATTTTTGGGTATTTGTCGTATTTTGTAGTTGAGGCTAATCTAAATCAACTGAGCATATATTATCAGCTTCACGCTGTTTTCAGTATATAGCAGGATTGCTGGAGGTTGCCTAGTGTCAAGACACTCTGGTCCCCATTTTCCGTTGAATTCTGGAAGCTTCGCCGCGTTTTGCCTCGGTGCCAAGGCGAAGAAATCAAGATATTAAATATTTCAACATTAACATTATTGAATGTGTAAATACATTCTAATAAATCCTAAAATAGACATATATTTACCGGAAAGGCCAATTATATGTGGCGAGACAAGGTTCTGGTCCTCTACAGGTATCGCAGCCGGGCTGGCATTTCAGACATTCGTAGGGATCACTCCAGCTGCCGCTCTCGAGACCACTTTCTTCGTACTCTTGATATGCAACTGTAGATAAAAATATTAATAAAATTATTAATAAATTATAATTATTATATTATAGAAATTAATAATAAAGTAAAACTTCTTCTTTAAATGTAAACTTCAAAATAGTGCTTGCTCTAGTTTCCACTACACGTATTCCCTTTCAAAACGTTAGAGGTTTCGTGCATCTGTCAATTAGCATAAGTACCTACTAAATAAGCTGTGTTACATTTTATCGCCATTTATGGGGAAAGGGGGTAAAATCATATCCATTTTACCCCCTATGGCAAAATTGTGATAAAGCATTTGCTTTATCACAATTTTAAAAATGTATATAATAATATATAATTTTCCCCAAATTAGTGATTTTTGTCACTGTCCTAATTTTTATATTAACATTTTGTAACAGTAAAAGAGTATCTAAAAATCATTATATTTTAAAAATACAAAAAAAAACAAGAAAAACGAGTAGGTTTAAAGAATTGTAGTACCTACATCAAAGAGAAATTTAACAAGACATTTTTGATACAATTGAACTATACTATAATATTTATTTAATAAAACTCACTAACCCAAACGTAAAACTTAAAAAAAGCTCAAAAATCTCTCTCTTATACATAAACATACATAACAAAAAAATATTCAAATATCATAACACATAAAATCCTTTACCTTCTACTAAAGATCCGTTGAACCCTTCAGGATGGTGGATAGAATAGTATCCGGGTCTACATCGGCAATTGTACGAGCCGCGAGACCAACCCCCGAAACGGACCCCTATCTCTCTATTCGGCTTGTATTCGCACTGAAAACATTTATTTTATGAATATAAAAGAAACCCAATATATTTTATCACCTTGTAAAATAAAATCGTATGTTATATATTAGTATATAATATCGATTCATCTCTAGAATTCGGTTGGAAGCGTTTTAATGAGAGGAGTGTCTTAGCACTAGGTTCCCAAGTTCTCTCTGCTTACCCTGCTGCATACGGTACGTAAATCTATAAAAATATAATAAGTATATATTTAATATATATAAGCATATATGTTTTGGTGGAAATAATAGATTATTGCTTATTTGGAAGTGTTTTTCATATTTAAAATTATATAATACTCGTATGTTAAGATTTAGTTCCAAATGCTCTAACTGATTAAGGTAAAAATATATTAAAATTGCAAACTCTAATAATTTAAAATTAAAATACACCCTCCAAAATCTTTAAGAAAATTATTATCTCTACATATTCATAACAAAAAAAAATTGTAGATAATATAAATTTCAACCGTAACCCGAAAAGTGAAAATAAAAACTAATGAGATATGTATGACATTCGTACTTCGTTTTGTTTTTTTATTATTTAATATTCAAATACTACCCTTTACGTTTGAAAGTTAAAAAGAAACTAAATTAGAAAAAAGAAAAACATAATAATAACGTTTTTAAACTTAGCTTTTATATTTCAAGGCGCGCTAAGCCTTCACTCAATTTAAAATTACGTTAGTGCCTCGTTATTACTAAACTAGGTTAAGACTTGCTTTAAATTGCTTGTTTCTTTCATCCATTGATTTGTAGGGACTCTTGTCCAGGGATTCTTGTTCAGTTATAAATAGAATGTTATATGAGTAAACAGACCAGTCAAGGTCCACGGGAAAAACTGTGTGTAAACGCGGCAGGTTGTGGGTTCGATTTCTGCTCGAGGAAATGAAATATTTAATATTTTCATTGTCATTCAACAATTCCTTCAGCGTTCGGCGAAAAATTGGGAGTGGAGTGTTTTAACACTATATTCCTCCTGCTTATCTTGCTGGGATACAGCTTGAACGTGATAAGAATAACCGATGAAACTACTATACCTTTACTTTTAAATTTTCCTGGTGTCCAAATTTTAAAATATTATTGCCTTCATTGTGACTTTGGCCTAATTCCGGTTTCTTTAGAATATCTTTTTAAACGTTAGAGGTTTATTTAGACATTTTTATTGGATTAACGCATATAACGCATCATATATTAGAAGAAATAGAAAGAGAAGCGAGAGAAGATTCGGTTAAAAAGACAAATATTTGAATAAATGTCAAAAAATACAGAGATTCACAATCGTAGCGTATACACAGCACATCTCACTTTTGAATTGCATTTCACATATTCTTCATCTTCATAGATCGAATTAAAAAAATAATAAAAACTTTACGGAAATATTCATCATCTATGCCTCTGAAGTTTTCTGTCAACCCCCGTATGATAGGATTTCTATGTTTTTTCTTTGTTTCACCTATCCCCTTTATAGCATTGGAAAATCTATTTTTACAGAGTGCATCCATTACAAAAGGAATCTTTTCACGGAGTTCACGATTTTAGCCTCAATAGTTTTAGCTCTTCGTTGATATATGAACTAGAATTTGCTTTTACGCGTGCAAAGATTTAATTTTTTAGCATTCACCTTATACTGGGATGTTGGCAGAGAGAATTCAATATGAGAATTTAGTCTTTATATTTCGTCTGGATATTATATATATTTAATATAATAAATAGAAATTTCTTTTGTTTCTTGCTGACAAAAAAAATAGTGTGAAGACACTCCGTGCCCCACTTTGCGCCGAATTTTGGGGGTATTGTGTGTTGAGTGGCGGAACTCAATATCTTACTTTTCCTCGAGACCAGAGCGAAGATATGTAAATGTTAATTAAAATTTCCCCCACTCCACCTACTACCACCTAGAAAATAAAATATTTTCTGGAGTAGGGGTCGAACTCAGAACCAGTCACGTTTACAGACACAGGATGTGCCCTGCGCCACGACTGGTCTCAAAATAAAAATTTAAAAAATCTACTTAGGCCACCTTTGCATTCAATTCCATCTAATTTATATTCATTATATATCGTAATTTTAATATGTTAATATCCCAATCAAAATAATTATGAAAATGATTCGTTGGAATATATAACAATTTAATTTAATTATGCAATAATGACCACTTTAATTGGATTATTGGTTACAATGACAAATAGGCCATCGTTAAATGTTAGCGATATGGAAGTAATTGATATAATTTTTATTATAATTTTTATTTTATGTTTACGCATTTTCTCTGTTTTTAGGGAGTAAAAAAAATAATAAGTCACTATTTTTCCTATTTAACGTTACACATATTTTTGATCTTACATCTGATTGTATTGATTACTTTGTTTTCAAAGACATTTTATTGTATTATCAAATACTTTGTAGTATCCCGCACACATAAGCAGAGGGAACCTAGTATTAAGACACTCCATTCCACTTTCTGCCGAATTTTTCGAGTTATAGTTGAGCGGTGGAACTCAACGGGCTTTGGTGCCAAAGCGAAGAAATGACAATATTAATAAATAAGAATTTCTCGATTCCATTCCCTCGAGTGAGGACCGAACCCAGAACCGTCGCATTACAGTCACACCCTATCCTCGATACAGATGCTTAAACAACACTAAAATATGCAATACAAAGTTAACTTACATAAGTCGTTTCATTTGGACATTTATGGGTGCCATGGAATGAATAAATTTGGTTATCATACTCCACATCGTTATCAACTTCGCACTGGTTTATCTCCAAATTAGATATATCAATGTCCAACGAAACAACGCCTTTTAATCTGAAAAGAAAGATTCATTAGATTATCTGATGCTCCTGTCTTTTTAAATTAATTTATTTCTTGTTAGATTCTTACTTATTTTAATTTAGTAGATTTGACACTTATTAATAAGACCAAACTAAATATTTATATTTATACTAGTGGACCCGAGCGCGGCTACGCCCGCTTGAACTATACGAATATTTATGAAATTATTTTCAGTTTTCAATATAGAGATGCGTTAAGCAAGCTCATTTTCGGTGACGTTTACTAACAACAAACTTTGCAAATCGTTGCTTAGCAACGGTCGCATAGCGATGGTTGTTATTAACATATTGAAAACTGAAAATAATTTCATAAATATTCGTATAGTTCAAGCGGGCGTAGCCGCGTTCGGGTCCACTATTATTTATATAAACAGGAAGAAAGCCAAAGGACCCGCATCTCAAATGATAAGTATAAATTACGTAAATACTTCACTTATATGAATAATTCAACTTTACCCACGAATTGTTGACACGGGTGCTGTATAAGACAATAGCCAGCGTTTCGCCTCACAACTGTAATAGGGGTAGGTCCACCACCCCTCCATTGTCGCTCCGGGGGGTGAAGGCATGAACTTCGGAGACCTTAGGGTTTCGCTTTCTTCTGCTGAGACGTACCTGCGTGTGATATGTTGTAAATTATATTAGTTAATTATATTATGGGCCAGTCGTGGCGCAGCGGTGATAGGTTGTGGGTTTGATTCCATTCTAGAAATATTTAATATTTTCATTTCGCTTTCTCGCTCTAGTAATAAGGGGAAGTGCGGCGTTAAGTTCCGCTACTCAATACCCAAAGCCTTTATGGTTCGGTATAAAGTGGGGGG
The DNA here is from genome assembly GCA_016802625.1 of Heliconius numata. Taxonomy (NCBI): domain Eukaryota; kingdom Metazoa; phylum Arthropoda; class Insecta; order Lepidoptera; family Nymphalidae; genus Heliconius; species Heliconius numata. Next base: position 12,716 of record JAEBDU010014673.1, read on the forward strand.
CGGAAATATCATAATGAACATTACGTTCAAAAGTTCCCTCTACACCCTGATGATGAATGGAATACAGCGTTAAGCTAAAAAAAAGTATATTCTACTACTAGTATTTTATAGAAAAATATTTTACACCTACATTATAAGTAATGTTTGTTATCAAATTAAAATAATATTAGTAAATGTGTTACGAATACGAAATGATCAAAATGACGATTTAGCTAATTTGTTGACATAAACGGCAAATATTTGTATGGTCAATATTAAAACATTCCTCTGGGAGTTAGAATCTACATATAAAAAAATCTAATCTGGCGGTTTTAAATAGAAATTAAAGATTTTTTTATGCTATTAATATAAGAATTTTTTGGAAGTCCTGAAAATGCTATAAATATAATATTTTAATTCCTTACCACGGAAATTCTGGATCAGGAGGTTTCTCAATTTGTGGAGATACGACAGGCACAGGTTCCGCTGTCCCATATCTCTGCCACGCCACCGCACTGTTGACCGCACCGTCGCTCCTCAGCGCCAAGGCTCGAGCACCGACCGCACGCTCTGAAGCACTGCCTCCCAAAACCAAGCCTTGGGATACAGCCATTAGTACTTCTGAAATAAAATATTCAAATTCAAATTCAAAATATTCTTTATTTAAATAAACTTATTATAAGCACTTTTGAATCGTCGAATGAACATATGAGCAAAAAGCTACCACCGGTTCGGAAGGCAGTTCTGCTGAGAAGAGCCGGCAAGAAACTCAACAGTTGCTCTTTTCAAAATCAATGGTACAATCACAATCTGTTACATTAGTTGGCAGCTATCCTGCATTACATTCAATAGACATTAATTCCATACATGTTTGTCCTCTAAGTATTCTTGAACAGTGTAATAAGCTTTACTTGTTAGAATTTTTTTTACAGATATTTTAAATTTTGGAATTTGGTGGCAAACTAATAATACACTGCGGAATTTTATTATATACACGTATGCTCAGACCCATAAAAGATTTATTAACTTTTTGGAGGCGAAAACTTGGCGTAACAATCTTATCTTTATGTCTCGTTCCTATCGTATGATTGTCACTATGTTTACTATGACAATGTATATTTTGTCGGTCAAAGAGAATATTATAATATATAAATTGTATTCTTTATTAAAAAACATATTTTAGATAATCAATATTAATACTAAATGCATCAAGAGAGATCCGTAAAACAAAACCATAATATCACAGTGGAACTATTCTAGAAACTTCCAAGTTTACTAAATTGTTTGTTTTAGTTCAACTTACTTCTGCACTAATGCATCTGAAACTTGGAGAACTATAAACAGAACTATCAACTAACATAACGGTAAACAGATGAACTTAAACAAACGTTCGTAATTCATGGTGGGTATTAATTTCTGTGAGTAAAAGCAGATTTTAAAGTTTATTTACAAATTATTATACTGGTATTGTAATTAGTGTAATTAAGTTTGTCTGTTACGCTTTCACGTTAAAACTAGTTAACCGATTTAGATGAAACTTTGTACACATATTTTTAGAGTTTTTAGAAAGGACATAGGATACTTTTTATTAAAAAAATATTTATTTTATATAATATAAAAATAAATTTAAGCGAGCGAAGCCGCATTTGAGTTCCTAGTAAGTACATATATATTAACACGAATGCTATCGTGATTTAACGGGCGAAGCTTCGTGCTGATCAGTAGTAAAGTCGTATTTATTGTTTTGCGTTTAGCAGTAATAATGCCTACTTTTGTTTCGGCAATCACATACACATGTAATATCATCATCTATCATTAAAATACTGTACCTTAGGTACCTTATTCGATTCCCATTCGGAAGAATGAAAATAATCGTATATCTGATATTATCGTACTTCTAAATTATTTTACTAAACAAAATTTTACAATTATGCAAAACGCTATACTTATCGATATTCTCTTATCTCTCTATTAAAAGCTAAAGGCTTAGACGACGAGAGCCTTACAATGCTAATCTTAGAGTGTATCTTAAAGTCGTTAACCTGGAACTGGAGTGAAGCTGCTCCAGACTAAAACCGCTAATTGAATGAAGCCTCTGAGCACGTTACATATTAAGCAATATTATCTAAAGCATCTAAAGTTTATTGAAAGTGATTATATATTTAATTATTCATACTAGTCGTTTATTTTAAATTATTTTTCATATATTATATTGTCCATTTCTTTAAAATTCGTTGTTGGTTCGACAGGAAATATGCTTACAAGCGCCTAGACGGCTTTCAAAGGGCAAAACTTCAAATATTATACGTTTTTTTTTAAAAAGCGATAATTACCAGCATTTTCCAAGCCGAGCTGATGTAGAACATTGGCGGCGAGGTCCGCGCGTGCCCTGGCCGCGTCCCAGCGTGACGCGTACATGGGTGCTCGTAGCCGGCCGTAGCGGTGCGTCACGCACAACGCGCCCGTCGCGCCCGTCGCTACTGCGTGCACGAGACGAAGTGATGACTCCAGTTCCTCCTGTGGACATGTTTATGTTTATTATTCTTATACAAATTTGCTATAGTATTTCAAATTCAAATTCTTGATTGTTGTCTCGAGGGATGAATATAAGAATTTTAATTATTTTAAATTTCCTCTCAAAGTTTCGAGCTCGGTAGAAATTGTAAACGGAATGTATTAACATATAGTAGTAAGTTGCCGGGTTCCCTCTATCTGCTGCTTTGTCGGAATCGGAAAATGGAATGTTTAAACACTAGGTTTTTCTTTCTATCCCTTGAGTTACTTCATTAAATGTTACATAGACAATGTTAATTGAAATTGTATGAATGGAGCAACTCAAAAGGAACTTAATCGACTTTGAGAATAAAATAAATATAAACAAATATTAACATTTTAGCTAAACTCGTTACAAAATGAACAATATCTTCATCTTTTCCAATTAGATTTGTTCATTCGTTCAGACAAGTATTGTAAAAGTACAGCGAAGACAGGATCAAATCAAAACCCATAAAATGAAAGAACTCCATTGAACTACGAACAAGTAATTTTCTACACTGTGAAACATATGTTTCTTCGTAGGTCATATAATAGTAACTGCTAACTTAGAAAATAAAACAATATGTGTTAGCTTCTTACAAAATAAAATAATATTTCTATTTCATACCAGACTAAATATTATAGTTGATTAACAGG